>PVIJ01012029.1:0-36586 GCA_004024925.1 Scalopus aquaticus
AGGGAGGGAGGGAGGGAGGGAGGGAGGGAGGAAGGAAGGAAGGAAGGAAGGAAGGAAGGAAGGAAGGAAGGAAGGAAGGAAGGAAGGAAGGAAGGAAGGAAGGAAGACATTGCAAGAAATATCTGAAACAATGAGAAAAAGCAGCATATGAATAATGGGTATCCCAGAGGGTAAATGAGACAAAATGGGACAGAGTCTATTCAAGGAAATAATAGAGGAAAATTTCCCAAACATGGATAAAGTATTAAATAAACAAAACAATGATGCTAAAAGAAAACCTGTTTACTTAACTGCAATGAGATACATAGTATGAAACCAGAAATGATTGAAGATAGAGTACTGAAGGTGGCTAAGGGGAAAATGCAGGTAACACATAAAGGTATTTCTATCAGGTTACCTCGATCTTCTCAGCAGAAATCCTGTAGTAAATGAGAGATTGTAAAATGCAATAAAAATATTAAAAAACTGCCAGCTAAGACATTACATACAGAAAAATAATATTTCCAGTCCAAGCAAAAATAAAAGCCTTCCTAGAAAATCAAGAGCTGAAGGAGTTCATAAACATTATACCTATAAGATAAGAAATCTTGAAAGGAAAAGTGCACAAAATGGAATAGAAAAGAACACAAGGGACCATGGAGATGGATCACGGGTGAATTGGTGGTGGGCTACCCAAGGGGAATACAAAATGTAAAAGACATAAATAACAATAAAAAATATATATTAAAAAAAAAGAAATCTTGAAAGGAGCAGTACTATATAAGTCAAAGTGAAGAAAATCCACAAAATTAAGTAAAAAAATAAATAAATAGAACTAGAAAACTGAAGACAAGTGGCCATGAATTAATAATAATTTTAAATGTAAATGGACTGAGCTAACCAATTAAAAGTTAATTGGGGCCTCGCTGGTGGCACAATGGTTAGTGCAGCACTGTGGAGCTACCAGCGGCTGAGGCACCAGTTCGATGCCCAGCGGGGGTGAATCCCACATGGCATGGCAGACCGTTTGTGCCTCACCTGCTGCTCCCCTCAGCAGTGTATTTCCGTTGCTCTGCCTGTTCTGCTCTCTACTCTGTCTCTGGTGAGCCCTCTCACCGCCTCACACCTCTGACCTGCGCTCCAGCTTGTAAGCATAAATAAAATAAATCTTAAAAAAAAAAATAAGTCAAAACGTGGATGGTTATATGTGAAAATAAAAACCAATGTTCTGTTGTCTCCAAGAGAACCATCTGTGCTCCAGAAATAAATATAGGTTCAAAGTAAATGACCAGAAAACAATCCTGTGAGTAAAAAGGAGAGGGGGAAAAAAGCAGGGAAAAGATATAAAAATATCACATAAAATAAAATTTCAGATAAACGATGTAACGTGACAGTATGGACATTATATGACAAAGGATCAATACATCAGGAAAGAGGTAACCCTTATCTATCTATTTATCTATCTATCTATCTATCTATCTATCTATCTATCTATCTATGTACCAAATGAAGGAACAACCAAATATATAAGACAACTATAAACAGGTATTACCAGGCCTTTAAAACACCTTACTTACATCAATGGAAAATAATCACAGACACAATAAGGAAATAATAGTTTAAAGGAGAAGCTACATATTTATAGAAAACTACTTCTTCTCAAAGCTAGTTACACATTTTTTCTCAAGTGTACATAGAATGATTTTCAGCATAAATCAAATGTTGGGTCACAAAAATACATCAAAAACTTTCTGAAGATCAAAACAAAATCAAGTATCTTCTTGTAACACAATGGTAATAAACCGTTTTGTATTAAAATAATGCCTGCTTTATAAAATGAGTTTGGGGGCATTCCCTCTTCAGCTTTTCAGAAACGTTTTAAAGTATGAGTTTGATTTTGAAGGTTTGGTAGAACTTTTTAGAAAAGTCATCTGGTATTAGACTTTGGTCTTTTGAGAAACATTTGATCACTATTTTAATTGTCTCACTGTAATTGGTATGTTCATCAATCACAAAAATAAATCAGGTAAAGCCTCTAATATATGGAGATTGAAAAACAAACTATGGAATAACTATTGGACTATGAATAAATCAAAGGACATTAAAATAAAAAAATACCTGGATACAAATGAAAACATGACCTACCATAACATATGGGGCACAGCAAAGGAGTGCTGGGAGGGAAGTATGTAGCAATGCAGCCTGCATCAAGAGAAAAAACAGAACTTAAATAAATTACCTAACATTACTTCTTGAGGAACTAGAGAAATCATAAATGAAATCAAAAGCTAGTGGAATGAAATAAATAACACAAATTAGAGCATAAGTAAATGAATGCAATAAAAATATAGTCCAAAAAATCAAAGGAAACAATAGTTGTTTCTTTGAAATTACAAAGTAGACAAAACTCTAACTACACCCAGGTAGAAAAAAGAGTGGAGAAACTCGAAGGGAATCTGAAATGAAAGAGGAGAAGTTATTATAGATACCTCATAATTTCAGAGAATATAGGGACTACTATAAATAGTTTTATGCCAACAAATTAAAATATCTGGAAGTAATGGACAGATAATTAAAAGCATAAAACATTCTAATACTGAATAGTGATGAAACAGAGAAAATGAACATACCAATTACAGTGGGACAATTAAAATAGTGATCAAATGTTTCTCAAAAAACCAAAGTCTAATACCAGATGATTTTTCTAAAAAGTTCTACCAAACCTTCAAAATCAAACTCATACTTTAAAACGTTTCTGAAAAGCTGAAGAGGGAATGCCCCCAAACTCATTTTATAAAGCCTGCATTATTTTGATACAAAACAGACAAAAAAATTATAGATCCCTGTATTTTTTACACTAATTTCACTGATGAATATGGAGGTAAAAATCCTCAAAAAAATTTTTTTAGCAATTCAAATTCAACAATGTATTATAAGAACCATACATTATGAACAAGTGATAGTTCTTCCAGTTACACAGAATGGTTCAACATACACAAATCAATCAATGTGATTCATCATAACAACAATAAGGGAAACAAAAATCATATGATCATAAAATTAGATACAGAGAAAGCACTTGACAAGATTCAACATACATTTATTATAAAAACTATTAATTGAGTGGGAATAAGAAGTAGCGTGTGTAATCATAATAAAAACCGTAATATACCAAACCCACTGCTAGCAGCATCCTCAATGGTGAGAAAATGAATTATTTTCCTCTAAAAAGAGGTAAATGAGGGCCTCCCTGGTGGCACAGCGGTTAAGCGCTGCGCTGTAGAGCTATCGGCAGCGGCAATGCGAGTTCGACACCCGGCCGGGGAGAATCCCACATGGTGCGGCAGACCTCTCCTGCCTCGCCTGCTGCTCCCCTCAGCAGTGTATTTCTGATCTGCCTGTTCTGCCCCCCACTCTGTCTCTGGTGAACCCTCTCGCCACCCCATGCCTCTGGTCTGTACCCCAGCTTATATGTATAAATAAATAAATCTTAAAAAAATAAAATAAAATAAAAAGAGGTAATTGAGGGCCTCCCTGGGGGTGCACTGGATTAAGTCTCAGGAAGATGAAGCTATCCACAGCCACTGAGCAAGAGTTCGACCCTCAGCCAAGGAGCTGAACCACAGGGTGCACAGATCTCTCTTCTCTCACCCACCCACTGCTCCCTAAGCAGCGTATTTCAGTTAGTCCTCTTGTTCTGCTCCCCATTCTGTCTCTGGTGAATATTCTCCCCCACACACACCTCTGGCCTACACCCCAGTTCTTGCAAGTATAAATAAATTTTTTAAAAAAAGGTAAATGACAAACATGTCCATTCTTACCATTACTGTTCATCATAGAATTGGAAGTCCTAGATAGAGCAATGTGGTGTGAGAAAGCTATAGAAAGAATCCAAAATGGAAAAGGAAGCTAAACTATCACTATTTGAATATGCCATGATAATATACATAGAAAATATTATACTCCACTACATAGCTGTTATGAACAAAAAAGTGGCAGGCAACAAAATCAATATACAAAAATCTGTAGCATTCCAATATGTAAATAATGAAATAGAAGAGAAAGAAATCAGAGTCATTTCCAGTACCATTCAAATGTATTAAATGTCTAAGAATAAACCTAATAAAGGAGGTGAAAGAGCTAGTCTATAAAAATTCTGACATTGTAAAAGGAAATAGAGATAGAAAGAAATAGTAAGATATACCATGTTCATGGTTTGGAAGAATTAACATTGCTAAATCTTCAACTTAACCAAAGGAAATATAGATTCAATATAAGCCCTAACAAAGTTCTAATGGAATCATTCAAAGAAATAAACAGATTGAAATTTATTTGAAACCATAAATAGCTCCAAACAATCAAAGCAATCCAGACAAAAAGGAAAAGAAATGGAGGTATCACACTCCCAGAATTCAAACATTACAAGGCTATATTAATGAAGTAGTAAAGTATTAGAATAAAAATGGACACAAAGATCAAGTGTGTGAAATTCAAAGCCCAGAAATAATCCCGCATTTATATAGACATTAAGCAACTCATGAGTTCGGAGTACGTGTTATAGAAAGGAAAGCTTTTTCAAGAAATGGAGTTGGAAAATCTGGACAGCCACATGGAAAAGAATGAAACTAAATCAGTTTCTCAAATAATACTCAGAAATTACACAATGGATAAAAGGCATGCATGTTAGACTGAATACCACAAAATACATTGAAGAAAGCACAGTCAAAAACACTCCATGATATTGACCTCAAGGATATCTTTAGGGGCTTGACTCTAATGACAAGGGGAAAAAAAGAAAAAAAATAGATAATAATTGGACTACATCATACCAAAAAGCTTCTATATAGTAAAAGAAATGTCATTAAAACAGAGACATCTCTACTGTAAGGGAGAAAATATTTGAACATCTTGCATCTGTTAAGGAGCTAATATCCAAGATTAACCCAGAATACATATACTTCAAAAAAACAAAACAAAACAAAAATCCAGTCAAAAATGGGCAGAAGTCTAAATAGGCACTTCTCCAAAGAAGATATGCTGTGAACAACAAGCACATGAAAAATGAACAAAATCACTTTTAGTCAAGGAAATGCAAATCAAAACCTCAACAAGATACCACCTCACACCTGCCAGAACAGCCAATGTAAAAAACAAAAACAAAACAGAATTAACAAATGTTGGCTAGGGAACCCATGCACACCATTGTTGGGAATGTAGAGTGGTCCATTTCTAATGGAAAGGATTATAGATCTACCCAAAATATTAGAAATAGATATACTACATGATACAGAAACTCTATTCCTAAGTATCTAACCAAAGACTATAAAATCACTACTTTGAAGGGATTTATGCTTCCTATGTTTATTACAGTACTTTTTAAAATTGTCAAATTACTAAAACAAAAACAACTAAATACCCTCAAAAACTCAGTGGAATAAGAAAATGTATATATAAAGAACAGACTACTATTTATCTTTAAAAACAAACTAATGCTTGCCATTTGTTTTAACATGAATGTAACTGAAGGGTGTTATGCTAAGTGAAATATGCCAAGAAAAGACAAACTCAATAATCTTATCCATGCCAACTATCAAATAATTGTTAAACCATCATCTCAAAAATACTGTTTATGGGGATTACACCTGAGAGGAGAAATGAAACACTGTATAAAAATAAATAAAAATGTAAAAAAGTAAATTTAATAAAAGAAAAAATACTAAGTTGTCTACAGTTTATTGCATCATTATCTATAATAACTAGACAATGGAACCCACTTAAATGTTCAGGAGAAGGTTGGATTATGAAGATGTGACTTATCCACACTTGAATTCTATTCAGTCATAAGGAAAGATAAAATATTTCCATTTATAGAAAAATAATGGAGTTATGTAAGAATCACATGTAGAAGAGCAAGTCAGAATGATAGCAATAAGTATTGGACATTTTTATAATATGTAATTCAGTAAAGACATATTATATGCTAGGGGACATTAATAAATGAAGTGAGGTATCTAAGATTTAGAGGGAATGAAGAGGGAGCAAGGCTCAAAAGGGATCTTCAACAATTTAGCTTCCTAGTGATTCTGACCATGAGTTTGTGTTTTGATAAAGATTAAAATTACACTAGTAATTTTTTTTTTACAAAAGTCATGTTACTGGAATAAAATTAATCATTTGCTATCAATTTGTATGTGCTCAACACAATGTGACAATCAAATTCTAATTTTGACTCTATTTTTTTTTGTAATCTGCAGTAAATGGATGTTTACATCACAAAATGCATGCCAATAGTAATAGGCTTATGGTTAATACCTGTAAAAAATCAAGTCACAGACTACTTCTTAGATTTTTTCACTTGTCTCTTGTACAGCTGTTCAGGAGCATCTCCGGGGAGTGTCCAGCAGTAGTCAGCCAGCATTGTAGTGGATCATTTTCCCTGGTATCTTTGTTCCATGAATGCTATACTTGATGAAAACATTCACCATGTTCATCACTAACCATACCACAGTTTTCAGGGATGAAATTCAGATGGGCATGTAGGAATTGGATCTTTAGAGACATATGGCAGCCAAGTTTCTGATACTGCATCAATATGTCTTCTACCTGTTCCTTGCAGTTTTCTGCCCTAACATTCACAAGAAAGTTTGTAGACACGAGGAGAAAAGCATTCCATGCTTGTTTCGCATCACCCTTCAGCAAGTTGTTGAACCAGTGACCTTTGAAGAGCTCTCAAATCTGAGGACCTCTATGAGGACTCCCTCTCGAATCTTTGCTTCCCTGGGTCAAGGAAATTTTTCATGCAGGTATCAGAAAGCTGGCGAGGTCCAGTCCATGGCTTTCACAGAATTCTTCATCAAACCTAGTTGATGTGAAGGGGTGGTAGCAGGATTTTGTAAGCCTCGACCAGAGCTGGGTGCTGGATATTCTTCTCTCCAACTGCTATATTTTGTCTGCGAGCCCATTACTTCCGCAAGTAGTGCAATTCACTTGCTTGGCTATCCCACTCACAAAAGAAACACATGTATTTTTTATATCCTTGCTCCAGTCCCATTACAAGGGCAACTAGCTTTAAATCACCATAGACATGCCAGTTGTACTTGGTATAGTCAATGGAAATCAGTAGCTGCTTTAAGTTATCGTATGTCTCTTTCATGTGGACAGCACACGTTACTGGAATAGATGGAAGACGGTTACTTTTCTTCTGGTTGGCAAATGTCACTTCCCCACAAATAGAGCAGAAATTGTCCGCGCTCTTAACACACTTTTGAGGCATTACTGTTGTGTATTGTGCCTAAATGGATGAAATAACAACAGTCCCATCGAACAGTAGCTTAAGCTGTCTCGCAAGAAGTCTGAAATATTTTCAATGCTCAACCATTCTGACAGGGCTTTCTATAGTGCACTGCTGACGTCAGCTTACTTCAGCAGCCGCCTGGCAGTAGTACTACATTGCATCAGAAAATGATGCAATCAACTCCGGATGATGTGTGCATGATGGTATTATGCAATGCGATGCAATATTATGTCATTCTTGACTGATTTAAGATGTTGTTGCAGTCCTACTGGATAAATTTACACGGTGAAACATATAAAATGAATTATATGAAATATTTTCAAAACGAGAGCTAATAAAAATTTTTCAGGGTTATATTCATATTCAGTACACCAAGATACTACAGATTAGGCCATTTTAAGTCAGTAATGATCTCAGTGTTGACCAGTCTTATTCATGAAATATAACTGGTAAATAGTATTGAGGAAAATAATAGAGATGTGAAAATAATAGAGATAACTGGTAAATAGTATTGAGGAAAATAATAGAGAAATAGGAAGTGGCTATGGATTTTACTGAGAAAAAAATAGACTGAAAATGTGAAATCTGAAGGTTGTGGATGAGGATGGGAGCCTGACTCCTTCAAAAGTTTGTTACAGAAACAACTATGAGTCACCAGAAAAAGTGAGGGTCAGAGATGCCAAGTGCCTCAAGTGGGTAAGGGCAGATGGTAGACACATGATCAAAAGCCCACTTTCCCCAAAATTTGGCTTCCTCACTTTCTTATTTGACAGTGTTTTAACCCAAACTATAAGCAAATGCCTCACTGCATACTAGGATGGGTACATAAAGTAAAATTAAAATTTCCCAGATAAAATGACTAGTAACACTATTTTATGTCTGTACTGATGCCAGAGTTTTACTTCTGTCCATGAACAAACTACATCAATGGGTTGACCAGGAAGAAAAGAGAAAAAGTTGAAGAACTAAATTGCTGTCAATTATTGAACTATACATGAACTATACATTGCTGTATTTATGATGCATATTTGATAAATATATATTTCAATCTGCTACTTTAGAAAAAATTTGCAACCTCTGGCACATTCTTGAATAGTTGTCACCTTGTCCAACTAAAACCAGTCAGTGACTATTAAGAATTATTTCACTTAAAAAACGTTGAGAAGAAAAAATAATCAGGTCAAATCACCAGATACATAAAACAAGAAATTTGACTGAAATAGAACTAAGATTTTTTAATCTGATGAGAATGATAAAAAACTGGAAGAAATAAGGTTATATTTCTGTAAATTTGACCATTACACATAGGACTAGAGACTAAGTTCAACATTAATATCATTCCTTTGTTCTGGAAAACCATGAACATTTGCCTTGATATTATCCAAATATGAAGCAAAGCCTTTCTAGAATGACAACATTTGAAGAGCTCAACGGTATACCTGTGAAGTTCAAAGAAACTGAATTGTTTGATGTTCTAAAGTAAGATTACTGTTTTAAGAAGTGCCAAAATCATTTGAAATCAGTCTTTTCTAAATATAAATTTAAAGGTACGTTCTGATTGCAACCAGCATTGATCCTAGTGGAAAATATGCTTATATTAAAGTGGTTGTTCTCCAAACCAGGAATTCTGTCAAGACAATGAGTGGTATATGTTGATCTTTTAGGAACAGGCAAGGATATAAAGGATGGGATATGAAGGTTATTAATTCCCTGTTAACAAGAGGAAAGATAGTATATAGATTCTAATATCGCTCTATGATATAGAATACTTGGACATTTTGAAACCTCTGGTACAAGATGTAGGCTTCATGAATAGAGATGTTTATTTATAATCTATATCAACCTGTATCTATAATTTATCATCTGTATCTATATGATCATTATATATAATATATGAAACACTTTCTTGAATAATGGGTAATGTATACACTTTTCATTGTCCATTTGTGCCACAAAATATCATAGATTAAGTGGGTCATAAACAGCAGATATTTATTTCTCATATTTATGGAGACTGGAAGTTTGAGTTCAGGGAGCCAACATGATTCTGCTCCATGGAATGTCCTCTTCCTGGTTACATATTGCGAACTTATCTCTGTACCCTTAACAGTGAAAGAGAATGGGGACCATGAGGTCTCTTTTATATGGGCATTAATGACCCATGAAGCCTTCACCCTAGTGATTTGATTGCTGCCTAAATTCCTACCTCCTAATGTCATCATTGTGGGAGTTAAGATCACAAAATACTACTTTTGGGGGAACAAAAACATTCATACCATAGGAATATGTTTTTATTTTATTGAGAATTGAAACAAACAAATAAAAACTATTGTTGAGACATTCGGAAGAAGGTTTTTCTTAGATAAAATGATCATGTGCCTGGACAATCTCATAAATTTCACACAGTATTTATAAGGTTCAATCATTGACTTTTTCAAAGCTTAAGATTATAAATAAAGAGAACAAAAGAAGCAATATCCTTTAAAAATACTGTAATTCGTTCTGCTAAGTAGGTAGTTGATATACCAATTAAACATTGTATTCAAAAAAATTCTCATTAGGAGGAATATGGTGAAACTGAACAAAGGGTTAAAAATGAAACAAAACTTGCAGAAAACTGTAGACCTGAGGCATACAGCAGGGGTGGGAGAGGGATATGGGTCAAAACAGAGGAGGGAAGCACACAAAGGACTATGGTGATGTTTCACAGGTGATGTGGTGGGAGATTTATGGGGACTACACATGAACACAGAGATCAAATATTGTACAAAAATAAACAGCAATGTTAAGAAAGTAAAAAGGTTTAAAAATGTTCATTTAGGATGACTAAATGGAGCACAGAAGATCTTTAGATCAGTGATGTTACATTTTGATACTACAACTTGTCAATATTCATTTTTCAAAACCATAGAATGTACAGCATCAAATGAACCCTCAGTACACTACATGCATTAGTGTTAATGGTGTGCATATGTAAGTTCACTGATTTTATCAAATTATTCACCTTCATGAGAATGGGCGACTTGTACATGTTTGAGAAGATAGGGTATATGAGAAGTCCTACTTTCTGCTCAATTTTTCTGTTAACCTAAAACTACTGAAAAATAAATCTTACAATTGAAAAATATTAAACATCATTTGTAATAGTGTGAAAAAAATTATCTTGGAATAAGTTTCTCTCTCTCTCTCTCTCTCTCTCTCCTTTCTGAGGTAATATTGGGGTGTCCCCATCAAGTATTACCACCATAGTGCATTCACCAGCAAGTCATTCATATTCCACCACCACAGACAATTATACCTCCTCTCTCCATGTTATTTTCCTCAACCCACCATTTCCACCTTAGTGTCTTAGTCTGTAGAAAGCTAATGAGGGTTAGTTTTTCAACTTGTCTTTATCTGACTATTAATTTAGTTAAATATTGAATGGTTTCACTTATAACAGGACTATAAGGAAACCAAATAGGAGAGAGACAATCAGCAGGTGGGGGGGGGAGAGGCGGGGGGAGGGAAGGAAAAGGGCACAAAATGGAATAGAAAAGAACACAAGGGACCATGGAGATGAATCACGGGTGAATTGGTGGTGGGCTACCCAAGGGGAATACAAAATGTAAAAGACATAAATAACAATAAAAATTATATTTAAAAAATTTAGTTCTTTATATTTCACATATTAGTGACACCAACTGGTGTTTTTCTTTCTCCTCCTGACTTATTATGCTCAGTTATATCCTTTCAAACTCCATCCATGTTGCTGGAAATGCCATGAGTTTATCTTTTTTGATCACAGGATAGTATGCCATTGTTTATTTATACCACCTCTTCTTGTTCCACTCATCTGTTCTGGGGCACTTATGCAGATTCCTTAGCTTAGTTATAGAAAATAGCATGGCAATAAACATGGGAGTCCAAGTTTCCTTTCAAATTATTGTTTTTGAATTTTTTAGATATATGCATAGGAGTGGAATTACTGGGTTGAATGGAAGATCCATGTTTAATATTTTAAAACACCTCCATATTGCTTTCCATAAGGACGGGGTTAATTTGCATACCCCACCAGAAGTGTAGAAGAGATCCCTTTTCTCCATACCCTTGTCCAAACTTGTTGTTTCTCATCTTCTTAGTATGACCATTCTCGTAGTTGTGAGATGAGATGTCATTATGGTCTTGATTTGCATTTCTCTAATAATAAATAAGTGTGAGTATTTTTTTTCATATGCTTGTTGATTGCTGTAATGTTTTCTTTGGAAAGGTGTCTGTTTAGTTATTTTGCCCATTTTTTTATTGAGTTATTTGCTTTATTTTTGTAAGTATTTATGATTTCTTTGTATATATGTTAAATTTTAAAAATATAGGCAAGAACAGAATAGGCTATCTGTAAAATTTGCTAAGAGAAATTTAGAAGTTCTGGAGCCTCCCTGGTGGCATAGCAGTTAAGCGCTGCACTATGGAGCTGTCAGCAGCAGCGATGGGTGTTTAACGCCCAGCCAGGGAGATTCCCACATGGTGTGGCAGACCTCTCCTGCCTTGCCTGCTGTTCCCCTCAACAGTGTATTTCTGTCGATCTGCCTGTTCTGCTCCCCACCTTGTCTCTGGTGAACCCTCTCGCTGCCCCAAGTCTCTGCCCTGTACCCCAGTTTGTATGCATAAATAAATAAATCTTTAAAAAAAAAGAAATTTAGAAGTTCTAACTAAATACAGATATATAATGCTTTCATAAGTGGGGAACTCAATAATTTAAAGATATCCATTCTTCTTAAATTTATTTTCAGTATATCATCATTTGGAAAGTATTTATCAGTGAACCCGTATTTTCCAAATAACCAAAATATTATGTTACAGATATGTGTAGTTAAAGGTAAGAAATGTTCACGAATACATTTTCAAATTCCAAACTTCAAATGTTAGTAAATTGTCATTAATTGAGTTTTGGTGAAGTACCAAAGAAGAATTTTCAAATTTGCTTAAAAGGTAACAAAACACTTCTCCTTTTTTCAACTGCATTTCTATGAGAAACTTTATTTTCTTTACACATTTTAAACAAAACATAATACAACAGACTGAATGCAGAACAGGATACCAATACTTTGAAAAATATTAAAAAAGTAATTAAAAAAGTATTTTTTACCAAAAAAAATATTTTCAGAAATCAATGCAATTTAAATAAAACATATAAGAAATGTTTTTAAAAGATGATAGATTATAAAACTATTTAGAAGTACAAAACAGTTGAAATAATTTTGAAAAAAAAGTATTTCTTAAAATATTTAATTGTTGGGTTTACTGTAGAGTTACAATAATCAAGGCAGCTTGTTACTGACATCAGGATATAAACATAGATCAGTTAAGTAGAATAAATACCCTAGAAACAAATATGCAATTATGTGGTCTTTTTTTTTCACAGAGCTGTACAATTTATTCAATAAATAAAGACTAGTCTTTTTAAAAAATTGTGCTGGAACAAAGAAAGATCTAAAAAGAAAAATGAACCACAATTTTTACCTATCATCACACTCAATATTAACTTGACATGGAACAAAAACTGAAACTCAAATTGTAAGTAGAAAACGTTTACCAGAAAATAATCAATATATAGTTTATCCTGGCTTAAACACAATTTTCTTAGATAGATATAAAATGTATGATCAGTTAAAAAAATAAATATTGCACTTTATAGAACAAAACCATGAATACTTCCAAAATGTCCCATGGTACACATTGGTAACACCATGCTAATAGTTTTGAAAATGGAGGTAAAACACCTGAATTTTTTAGAAAAACACATCAATAAAACTAATCTACCTACATTCAAAGCGCATGCTAAACTATGAAACTATTGGGATAATTTATGTCAAAAATTTTTTTAAAGGCAATGTCCAGCATATTTAGAGAAAACACTTAAAGGACTATAAAATCTAAGTTATGAGCAAAATATTTCCTATCATTAAAAAGGTTGGGAAATATCCCAGCTCATTAAGTGATGTCAGAGTAATATTACTATCAAAACCTGACATTATGACCAGTGAAACTCCAGTTACATCTTAGATCTGAATAGAGTTGCCAACATTTTAATTTAATTTCCAGCAAATCAAATTCAGCAGTATATTAAAAATATAATAAAGTACAATTTTTCTAGGGATCAAAACCTGATTCCATATTAATTTTTGTAATTTAAAATTGTACAACCTCACAATTTTTAAAGTTCTTGCTTTCACAAAAAAGATCATTTGTATAATTGAGATATATGTGATGGACACATTTATGTATGTTTTAAAAAGTTATAAAGTAGGTGAGACATTAGAATAAGAACTAAGTAGAAAAGACTTTTCATTTCTTTTTGTTCTTCTTTATTATTTTTGAATGTGCATATACATCCTGTTCTTTTGTTTTCCCAGGTAAATATTTACTTCCAATGCTTGCTGTACAATTTCACCACTTACAAAGTTCTTTCAGTTAAAAATTTAAAAAGGCTGCAGCACCCCACATTAAACTAAATATAAATCTTATGTGATCATAATATCCTCTATGTGTTCTGTACAAATTACAATGGGTTCACTGTTTAATATCCTTATCTCATTTTCCAGTTAGAATCCTCATCAAGGATTTGGGAACTGATATTTAAAATATTGTGATTGTTTCCCTATCAGTATGTTCACCAATAATCTTTTAAAATACAAAACTACATTTTTAATTGCTGCCTATTGTTTAATTAAAATCACATCATGAAATAATTGAAACATACTCAAGGGTTTCTGTGCCTGGTTTAAGAACTATCACACATATTTGCATGCCTGGGTCTCTGAAATTTTCCTATCTCATCTCTCATCAAGTTTTTCAGCAATTCGTTTTTGCAAACATTTTAATTCCTTCACTACCTTCAATTATAACACAATCATATACAGCATTACTTTGTCTGTAAATTTTGTGTGCATATCATCATATTGCAGTGTTTCATTTTTCAATTTGCTTTTATATTGCAACATATCCAACAGATTTGTTTTGTCAAGATTTTTTTCTATGTTGATGCATATATTTTTACTAAGTAACTTTCACATAGTACTGTATGATACAAACACATTTAAGATACTGAATCAGGGCCTCCTTGGTGGTGAAACAAGCTAAGTCTCAGCACTATGAAGCTATCCACAGCCACTGCAGCATGAGTTTGATCCCAGCCAGGGAGCTTCCCACATGGCACAGAGACCTCTCCTACCTCGCCCTTTTCTCCCCTTAGCAGCGTACTTCAATAGATCTGCCTGTTCTGCTCCCCACTCTGTCTCTGGTGAATCTTCTCACCACCCCACACCTCTTGCCTACACCCCAGTTCTTGTATGCATAATAAGTATTTTTTTTAAAAAAGATGCTGAATCAGCTGTTGACAATTCAGGGCAATTACACATTTTGGTTACTATGAAGTTATACTACCACAACAATTAATATGTTGCCTGAACATATATTGCACAAATGTACAAGCAGTCACATCATTCAATCTGTTGTAAACTACACTTCATCTCTAGATAGTGACAATTTTCTTACAATACTTGATGAGTTATTCTTACTCATCACATGTATTTCCAACTAAGTTTATCTTGACTGTATTACTCTCCATTAAATTTAGTCTGCCTGTTATTCTTTTTTTTTAAAGATTTATTTTTTATTTACACATACAAGCTGGGGAACAGGCCAGAGGCGTGGGGCGGCAAGAGGGTTCACCAGAGACAGAGCAGGTAGCAGAACAGGCAGATCGATGGAAATACATTGCTGAGGGGAGCAGCGGGCAAGACAGGAGAGGTCTGCCGCGCCATGTGGGATTCTCCCTGGCCGGGCGTTGAACTCACGTCGCCGCTGCCAACAGCTCCACAGCACAGCGCTTAACCACTGTGCCACCAGAGAGGCCCTGCCTGCTATTCTTAACTCAAAAATCCCTCCCTTCTTCTGTATATCTTTTCAGAGACAACTGAGCAATGTTTTCCTAAGATGCTGCCACTATGAAAAGAACATGTGTGTCTTGCACTGCTGGTGGAAAGAATGAATACCAGATTGGTTCTAAGGCACAAGAGACTCCTATTCTGTGTTTAGTTAGGATGTTGGGTAGAATTATTAATATCCCTATTCAGAGTTACCTATGGAACCTTAACACATAAGCCTTTTTAAATCCACTGCAGTTCATATTCAAGAGTCATCATTTACACGCTTTGTAAATATGATGGGTTTACTTTAACAGAACTCCGTTTAAATATCGTAGTAGGATTAGAGGCAGTGTGGTATTTGTTTAAATAGAGAAGTTCACAGAATTTATTCTGTTTTTACATTTTACAGAAAATACTAGCAAAATCAATCATATCCCAGCAAAATAAGAAGTTTGATGATCAGAAAATATTATCAAAAATCTAGGTCAAAAGGAGGAGTACAGATAACTATGAAAATTATATTAATCCTCTCAGAAAGTATAAATAATATGGGAGCTTAGTTCTTATTTTTAGGTTTCCTTTATTTTATGAGTTTTTAAGCAATGAGTCTGTCTAGTTGTTTTTTTTTTTCCCAATGTGGTAGTTTAGGCTTATATTTTAATATAAATTTGAACATTGTTGCTTAAATCTTGAATTTATGGATTGCAGTTTTAAGGGCTCTCTTAACTTCCCAGTCTTCTAATTATAATGCCTGTGTCAGTTGCAATTAAATTTTCTCCTCAATTGCATGTTTCTGCTTTTATTTCATGCTCACTATCTTTGACTGAGTGTCAAACAGTATTGGATTATGAATATTATGCATTTCTATATTTTTTAAACTTCTATTTTTCCTAGGATGAATTTAAGTCTTTGTGAATGACTGGATTCATGATTTCTTGTTTTTTAACATGGTATTCAATCCAGAACTAATTATTACACACTAACAAAACAGTGTTTCCAGGTATAACATAGTTTACAATTGGGAGAAAGAACAATTCTCAGTCATATGCTTGTCATAGAGCAACTCTGTTCCAGCTATCCAAAGTAAGTGTTCTCTCTGTATAATCCTTTTATTAAATTTGTTCTGTCCTGTAAACTCCAGTTTAAAATCTCCTCCAAATCTTATCTGCATCATTCAGATGGGTACATGATGTTCCACTCAGATTGATCCATCTGCACATCCACTTATAATTTCAGTGTTATGAAATGGCAAATCAGTGGACTCTCTTCTACCTCCCGTATCTCTGACATTTTTGACCAGTGTTGCTTGATCAGTGTCTTCAAAATCATATTGTTCATTATATATTATTATTACATTCCATTGTTTCAGAGGGAAGGGTAAACATGCTACTCTACCTTTAACAAAATTATACCTATATAGTATTATAAATGAACAGGCCCCAGCAAAACTTTGGATAGGCTTTGGAAGCAGGTCCACCATAGTAGGACCCATAGACCCTAGAAATACCAGAAGTGTCCTGGAAGCAACCTCATAGCAGGAGACATAGTAGGGTGCAGCAAGCCCTTGAATGAAACCCAAAAGAAGTCTTGTTGCAGTAGACCCAAGCAGAACACAGCAACTGCAAGGAAGGGCCTTCAGTCAAGAGCCAGTAGGCCCTGAAAAAACAATGGAGCAGTTCCTGTTAATAGGTGAAGAACAACGAGAGTCTGAGTAGAGCAAACAGAGGTTCTATTTCCCATTGTCTGAAATACTTGGAGCAGTGATTCAGATGGACACTGATTAGAGAGATAGTCCCATGGATAGAAACAATTTTGATTATCCCTTGGATAGTGGATACCCGTGCAGACATTAGCGGAATTGATACTGAAGAGATTGGTACTTCATCAAACAGGAGGTGAGTGGAGAGACAAAATTGGGGGCTGTGGTATGGAATAGAGGACACTGGTAGCAAACCACCATACCAAACATGAGCCCTAGAGAAGGGTAAGCATATGTTGCATGGTGACATACTTCAATAAAAGAGGGGAAATCTTTATGGAGGACCTGGGGTACCCTGCGTGGGTTTGGTCACCATTACATGTAATAGCAGACCAGGCATCCTTATTTGTGTTCCCCTTTCCAATTCCCTTGAGAGAGGTGCTAACTTTGTGAAGTACACTGAGAAGACAGGGACTACCAAGACACTCATAACAAAGCCCAGAGAGGAGTGGTATTGGTCATGTCACAAATGTTAGCAAGCCAACTCAGCATATCCAAATGAACTTTTGGGACCATTAAAGCCTCTGCCCCATTCTGTTGATTCAACAACTTTAAAATAGTTCTAATTACATACAGGAACAAGCAAAGGGCAAAATAAACAACAAAAAAAAATTAAGGAAAAACACAGCCACACCTGCAAGAAAAGCAAAGTAGTTTAATACCCTATATAGCTGCTTATGAATTAAAAACAATAATAAAATAAGGAAACCTCAAAATCCAGAGTAAGCAGACAAAAAATTCTCACACATGGAAGGAAAAGACCGCAAGAGAGTGTGACTTCACAAAGAAAGACTAGCTCTCTGGAATCCAAACACAAAAAGAAAGAAGATTATTTCTCTCTTTCAGATAAAGTTCAGAATTTTTATAATAATGAAACTCAAAGCTAAAGAAGAAGACTCAGAATGTCAATTCAAAGTCATAGAAGAAGGAAGAGTTAGAAGGACAAGTCAAAGAATTAGTTTTTCTGAGAAAACTCAGAAAAACTAATGAGGAAAATGCAACAAAATTCAGAAAAACAAATTAATGATCTAGGAAAAATAGAGACGAGAAAAAGGTTGAAATGAAGCTTTAAATAAGAAAATAACACATACAGGAAACAAACATCTTAATAAAGGAAATTTTAAATATAATCTATGGAAAAATTATGTAAGTATAATAAATGGATCAAATGGAAGTTCAAAGCAGTGATTTTGACGATAATACTATACTAAGGATCCAGGTGAAAATAGACAAATGAGATGTGAAAAAAAAAAACTGAAGAAACAATTTGAGAAATATCTGAGACCATTAATAAATACAATAATACCATAATGGGGATTACAATAGTGAAAAGGGAAACAAAGAGCATATTGAAGGAAATAATAAAGGAAGTCTTCTCACAACTAAAGAAAAAATGAATATATCAGTCCATGAAGCTAAAAGAATACCTGATTAACTAAAAGCAGTGAGAACTACACCAAGATATATAGTAATGAAACTAAGAAGTTTCAAGAAAAAGCAAGACAAATGAAGGTGGCTGGGGGAGGAAGGAAGGCAGGTAAATAATAAAGTTCTTTATATCAGATTTCCTTTTTTTTTTTAAAGATTTATTTTTTATTTATACATACAAGCTGGGGTACAAGCCAGAGCCGTGGGGTGGCGAGAGGGTTCACCAGAGACAGAGCGGGTAGCAGAACAGGCAGACCAGAAATACACTGCTGAGGGGAGCAGCGGGCAAGACAGGAGAAGTCTGCCGCACCATGTGGGATTCTCCCCGGCCGGCCGTGGAACTCGTATCGCCGCTGCCGACAGCTCCACAGCACAGTGCTTAACCGCTGTGCCACCGGGGAGGCCCCTATATCAGATTTCTTAGCACAAACTACAAACAAGACTCTCAGATTAAAGTGAGAAATATAAATCTTCTCAAACAGTAGTTTAAGGAGTTTGTAAACAGAACTCCCCTAAAAGAAATATTGAAAAATGAATTCTTATTCAAATCAAAGCAAAGTCAGGTATTTGATACCCAAAAGACACAAAAACACTAATCCGAAAGGATACATGCACCCGCATGTTTATTGCAGCACTGTTTACAATAGCTAAGGTATGGAAACAACCCAGATGCCCAAAAATGGATGACTGGATCAAGAAGATGTGGTACATGTACACAATGGAATACTATTCAGCATTCAAAAAAGACAAACACATGCAATTGACAGCAACATGGATGGACCTAGAGGGGATCATGATCAGTGAAATAAGCCAGAAAGAAAGAGAAAAATATCGAATGGTTTCACTTATAACAGGAATATAGGGGAGCCAAATAAGAAAGCAACATTCAGCAGGGAAGGAGGGGAGGGGGAGGGCTCAAGAAGGGGGAGAAGGGTAGCATGAAGGACTATGGTGATGGCTCCATGGGTGAACAGGTGGTGGGTAACTCTTGGGGAATACATAATAATGTAAAAGATACGAATAACAAAAATAAATATTATATTAAAAAAAAGCAAAGTCAGTACACACAAAATTAACTAAAATAATAAATAGATAGAATCAGACAACTAAATACAAGATGGCAACAATGACTATCATTATATTGATAATCACACTAAATGCCAATGGCCTGAAATTACCAATCATAATTCACAGAGTGATTGGTTGAATCAGAAAACAGAATTCAACTTTCTGTTGTCTTCAGTAGACCAATCTAACATCCAGAGATACACATAAGCTCAAAGTTAATGATTAGAAACTATATTTGCAAGATAATGGGACTCCCATTAACAAATAAAATAAACAAACTTAAAAAAATATAACAAGAGACAGAGATGCATACAATATAATGATTTAGGGAACAATATATCAGGAAGAACTAACACTCATTGTAACCCATGGCTGAACCAAAGACTGTTACAGGTTGTGACCCCCACCCCACCCCGCCAGTTGCTGGTGAGTAGATAGCCCCAGGGAAAATGCTAAAAGGTACCACATTTGGGGGTGGAGACTCTGATAAGAAATATAAAGGACTGCAAAGTAGCCCCCAGGTTTTAGAGTTTCAGATTTAGCTTTTGAGGATTTCATATCCGAAGACTGAACATTTGCATTTCAGCATTCAAAATTTAGCATTTTTGGACTTCAGCAACTTTGGGGTCAGCAATTTTGGCCCCCACTGAGGCAATCTTCCAGAAGGCTGTTGGAGGTTTTGCAAGTAGCCAAGAGATTAAACTGTTACCAGTTTTGCTGCTGTTAGTCTGGTGGAGAAGGTGAAGACCCAGAGCCGGTTGCCTAGCTGAGCTATGAGTGTGGACGTTTGTCCGGCCATTTGGCCACTGCAGCTGCTGTTCAGAGTGTTGCTTGTCTGGTGCTGCTTTGAGGCATCTAGGCAGATCTGGGAGCATCTGCTGTCATATCTTCTGTTGACTTTGTGAGTTGGAACCTGGTCTACAGTCTGTCTCCCATGTGCTCCAGGTCAACAGAGGCAGAAAGATGCCATCTTGGACATGTGGTCTATTGTGTGGGGGAGGAGCTCCAAGTCCTCAGTGTTGGGAAGATGCCTTCTTAGCTGCTTCTGTTTGGAACTTAAAAGATTGGATACTGCTTCCGCTGAGATAAACAGCCATGTTTGGCCACAGTAACAACTTGTTTTTCCCTGGTTTGTTAAATAAATCTCTGTTGTTCCCTGATCCTGAGTAGTCTTGCAATTGTGTGCATGGGTGAAAAACTCAGTGACTGGTAAACTATTGGGGCAGTTTCCTTGGATGGTTTTAGTGCCCCTTGCTGCCCTGTATCATCATTAATATATATGTACCAAATGAAGGGGCATAAAATACACAAGAAAACTATAAACAAACCTTAATATAGACATTGTAGGATAGTCGTAGAACTTCAACTCCCTATTTATTTCAATGGACAGACCACCCAGACAGAAAACCAAGAAGGAACCAATAGACTTCAGTGAGGAAAAAGATCATATGGGCCTGCGAGTTATATATGTGGGCCTCCCTAGTGCCCTAGGGATTAAGTTTCAGCACTCTCACTGTGAAGGCCTGAGTTGATCAGGTATTGACCTGGCCATGGAGCTAACCCACTTAAGGCACAGCAGACTTTTTCTGTTTCACTCGCTGGTCCCTTAGCAGCGTATTTCAGTAAACCTGCCTATTCCACTCCCCACTCTGTCCCTGGTGAATTCTCTCACTCCCCTCAATTCTGGCTTACATCCTAGCTCTTCTATGCAAAAATAAATAAATAAATCTTTTTAAAAAGTTATACAGAGTATACTACATTCCCATAAAAAAAGTATACAGTCTGCTCAAGTGAGCATGGAAATTTTTCTATGACCACATGCTGTGTCACAAAACATGTGTCAATTAATTAATGAAGATTATAATATGATCAAGTACCTCCTATGTTCACAAAGATTTCAAATTCCAAATCAACTATTAAAAAAAAAGCCAATAAAACCTCTAATATATGGTGCCTGAATAACACATTACTGAATGACTACTGAGTTAATGAGGAAATAAAAGAAGACATGTATATATGCATGTTTGTATGTATATGTATATATTATATATATCATCATCTATATTTCATCATATATACACATACATACATATATATACATACAGAGAGAGAGAGAGAGAGATAAGGCAGAAAGAAAATCACATACCAGCTCTATGGAACACAACAAAAGCAATCCACGGTGGGAGATACATAGTAATAGAGGCCTAATTAAAGATATAAGAATAATTAAGTAAATAGTCTGACATTACAACTTCAGAAAAGACAAAAAGGATGTATGAAATCAAAGGCCAGTAGAAACAGAGAAATAACAAAAATTAAAGTGAAAATTAATAAAACAGAAGTTCAAAAAGAGCAATAAAACCAAAAGCTGATTCTAAAAAAAAAAAAAAAAGAGAGAGAGCGAGTGAGAGAGAAACTTCTCTTTAAGAGCCAAGAATACCTCCTAAAGTCACCAATGCCCAAATGTGGGTGGGTCTAAAAGGGAGCAAGAGTAGATCACGACAAAATAGACACACAGACCAATGCATACTTGCTAGAGTTATGGAGACACTGTGAGAGGAGCAGAGGTTCAGTCCCATGAAAGGAGGAGCTTCTATGAAGGGGAAAGATGTGACTCCAGGCCTGTTCCCTGTGCCTAGAGGATGCCAGACCAAGGGGAGGCCTTATTCTTTTGAATATAATGAGGGCCAAGGGACTTATCCACAGCGGGCAGGCAGGTACCTAGGTCATATGTGGAACTTGCAATCCACTGGTCTCCAATCAGTGTACAAAGGAGTTTGACCTTAATAAATATTGGAGCAGACAGTAGCCTGTTATATGAGGACCCAGAGACGTTTCAGGGGGCTGCTCATTACATTGACAGCTTACAGTGGCCACAGTGTCAAAGTGACATCAGTGAGAGTACTTCTGGGGATTGAGTGATTATACCCAAAGGAGTTTAAAGTGTATGTGTCACCAATCACAAAGTACATACTGAGGGTAGATGGACTAAACGGCTTGTGGCTAGAAACGACAGCAGGAGAATTTCACCTTAGGTGAAGGCAGTGGTGTGCAGACATGCTAAATATCCACCCATACAACTGGCAGTCCCAAGGTGAGTGACCAATACTAAATAGTATCTCTTGCCAGGAGGTCACAAAAAGATTATGGGCACAATGACAGAGCTAGAGAAAGTGGGCACGGTGAATGCTATCAACCACGTGACCAGTGAAGAAGCCTGACAGCTCTTGATGTATAGTGGTACATTACCATGAGTTGAATAAAGTGGTTCTCCCCTTGCATGCAGCAGTGCTTTCACAGACAGATTGATGGATCATCTGAGCCATGACCTGGGTACATATCCCTTTGTAACTGATATAGATAAAGCTTTCTTTTCCATTGTTATAGCTCCAGAGAGACAAGACCAGTTTCCCTTCACATGGGAAGACCAGCAATGGACATTCACTTCACTGCCTTCCTCAGAGATACCTGCTGTAAGAAAAATGGGTAAATATGGCTATTTTTCACCTTCCACACAGCAGAGAATACCTTAAAATGCTATGCTTTCCACCCTTTGACACCTAGCAAACAACATATGGGCCTTTTGCTTGTAACAATGTATCAGTTATGTGACTATGGGCACTTAACAGTGTAGAGGGGATTAGGCAGTGGAGTTGCTATTCCGCCTCTCTCACTGTTGGAGTCTTTCTTGCTCTGACTGCCTGCTTGGGTTTGTGGTCTCAGCATTAAAGGACTAAAAAATCAACTGAAGTCGCTAAATTCTTTCTTTCTTTTTTTTTTTAAGATTTATTTATCCATGCTGGGTTGTAGACCAGAGGGGTTTGTGTGTGTGTGTGTGGGGGCGGGGTTTGAGATGATTCACCAGAGACAGAGTGGGGAGCAGAAGAGGCAGATCTACTGAAATACACTATTGAGGGGAGCAGCGGGTGAGACAGGAGAGGTCTGCTGCACCATGTGGGAAGCAACCTGGCCAGGTATCAAATTTGTGCTGCTGTGGCTCTGGATAGCTTCATAGTGCTGAGACTTAGTCCATTGTGCCACCTGGGAGGCAAATTATTTTTTCATCTGTGACAACTAACAATGAGGCTACCTAGCCTGGGATGGTGCACAACAAATGGTGTATTCAGCAGGATAGTTCAACATAGAGAGATATGGAGTCCACTGAGAGTCTGGGAGAGATTGAGAGCTGGCAAGCCATGAGCATGTGATACTTAGTGGCCTCACCCAGTTGGCACCTCCCATGAGGTGCCAGAAACCATGAGAAAATGGTAAACATACGCTGAGCTTGTGCAGGTACTTTGTGAACTAGGGATGAGGCAGGCCATGTTAACATAAACATTCATGACCCTGATAATGAGTGCTTTATGCTGAGATAAGGGTCCTTCATGGCAAATCTAGCCCCCTATATGGGATGTCAAATAAATGGCATCACCACAATGGGAACCAATGTGGGTGAAGCTGAGAGATGGCATTCTCATAAGGGAATACTGGTAGTTGTTGAACAACCAAAAAAGGATGCCAAAAAAGCAAGTCTCCTAAAGTCAGTACGCCTCTTAAAGTCACCTGTGCCCAAATGTGGGTGGATCTACTGAGAGCAGGAATAGATCACACTAATGCCTGGACCAATGCATACTTGTAAGAGTTATGGAGACAACTGTGAAAGGATCAGCAGTTCACTCCTGTAAGAGGATGGGCTACAGTGAAGGGAAAGGTTGGGGACTCCGGATCCCAGGCACATGCCCTGCACCTGGAGGAATATTTACTACTGGCCCCAGCTCAGGGGGAGCCCTGTTCACTTTCAAATATGATGAGGGCCAAGGGACGTGTCTATAGGGGACAGGCAGGTACCAGGGGCCATACATGGAGCTTGCAATCCAACCAATGTGCAAAGGGGTTTAACCTTAGTAGGTATAGGGGCGGATAATACTCTATCATATGGGAACCCAGAAAAGTTTCAGGGGTCTGCTTCTTACATTGACAACTTATGGAGGCCAGAGGGTCAGAGACAGCAGTGAGAGTACTTCTGGGGATTGGGCGATTACCCTCAAATAAGTATAAAGTGTAGGTGTCACCAGTCAGAGAGTACATCCAGGGAGTGGATGTGCTCTGTGGCTTGTGGCTAGAGACCACACCTGGAGAGTTTCGCCTTAGGGTATGTGTGGTGAAGCAGAGGTGTGTGGACATGCTGAACATCCTCCCATAAAATTGCCAGTCCCCATACAATTGCCCATCCTCCCATACAATTGCATAACCAATACTAAACAGTATCACTTGCCAGGTGGCCACAGAGAGATTAGGGGACAATAGCAGAGTTGGAGAAACTGGACATTGTATGTAGTGCCCACAGCTCCTATAATTCACTCCTGTGGCCAGTAAAG
Organism: Scalopus aquaticus; assembly: GCA_004024925.1. NCBI lineage: Eukaryota > Metazoa > Chordata > Mammalia > Eulipotyphla > Talpidae > Scalopus > Scalopus aquaticus. The sequence goes on from PVIJ01012029.1 coordinate 24,814, forward strand.
AAGCCTGATGAATTGGTGTGTGATAGTGGATTACTGTGAGTTGAATAAAATGGTTTCTTCATTGCATGCAGCAGAACCTTCAGTGACAGACTTGATGGATTATGTGAGCCACAAACTGGGCATATAACACTTTGTAGTTGATTGAGCTAGTGCTCTTTTTTCCATTGCTGTAGGCCCAGAGTCAAGTCCAGTTTTCCTTCATGTGGGAAGGCTGGCAGTGGACATTCATTGTTCTTCTGCAGGAACACCTGCATAGCCCTACTCTGTGACACAGACAGCAGCTGATTTGGCCTTGTGGGAGAGGCCATTATCAATGCACTTGTACAGTTACATTGATGATATCTTGTTGACCAGTGACTCTCTTGCAGTTTTGGAAAAAGCTGTACCTCTCCTATTGACACACCTGAAACTGGTCAATCAATGAAAGCAAACTCCTGGTGCCTGGATTGTCTGTCAAGTTCTTAGGGGTTGTTTGTTTGGGTGAGACAAAAGTTATCCCTGATGCTGTTATAGATATGGTACAAGCTTACCCCACTCCAAACACAGTGAAGCAGCTGCAACTTTTCTGGGTCTCCCAGGTTACTGAAGGACATTTACATCTCATGTGGCAGCTCCTACAGCCCGTATATATGTTGATACGTAAAGGGCTAAGATGGGATTGGTCTGCTGAAGAAACACAGTGCTTGCTGCAGCCAAACAGAATATAAAGGTCGCTCAGACATTGCTCAGTCACTGTGAGCTAGAGGTGCATTTTATTCAGGACCGTTTTGGGTTGGGACTATGGCAGAAATCTGAGTGACTACACCAGCCCATTGGGTTCTGGTCCCAACACTGAAAGGGCAGAGACTAGATATTCCTTGGTTAAAAAGCAGTTAGCTGTGGTGTGCAGCTTTACTAGCTACTGAAAGCATAACGGCCACAGCTCCTGTCCTAGTGGGCACCACCCATCTGGTAACCTGTGGGTGAGGCAATGGGCAACAAAGCCTCACAGTGGTACTGCCCAGATGCTCACCTTGGCAAACTGGCATAATTACAACAGTGCTGCACTCTGTCATCTGGCCCCTTATGGAGAAATTTGGAGGAGGTCTTTGGCCTGTGACATATGTCAGCATGGAACTGTTCTCTGAGGCCTGTGTGGAAGCTGAGCCTGAGACCAGTCCTTACAATAAGGGATGGGCACAATCCCAGCAGAGACATGGTACATACATATCTCCAACTGGGGCCAGCCAGCATCGTGGACAGCTGTGTCTGTACACCCAGGAAAAAAGACTCTATTTTGTTTAACACAGAAATAAGACAGAGTAATCAGTGAGCTGAACAAGTGGAATGGATTATGGTGGCACATGAGCCTTCCTCTTTAGTGATCTGAACTGATAGATGGGTTGTGTACAGGCGACTGACACTGTGGATTTCCACATGGAACTTAAATGAGTGGACCATCACGCATTGGCCACTGTGGGGCCAGGCCCTATGGAAAGATCTATGGGACTCAGGACATCAGAAACAAGCAATGCATTCCCATGTCAAAGGCTGAGGGAGCAGAATGTAGGGCAACCCTGAGGTAGCAGAAAGTTTGCTGGCAAGGCTGGAACCCACAAAAATAGGGACCTCTGATCATTTCACACATCTGCATCCTGGTGGCAAAAGGGAATTTCCGGGGCATCAGAAAAATACCAGAACAGTGGAAAGTCTCCAAGACTGCTTATAAAAAGGAAGCACACCCTTATCAGCAATGGGCTCTTTCCTTGTACCCTCTCCTGCTCTCAGGATTCTTTCTTTCAATAAACCTGTGCTTGCTAACCTTCTTCAATCTCTGAGACACACGAACCCTTTCAGATGGCTACAAGGGCGTGCCCCATTGGCAATGATGAAGTAGACACCCTAGGTTGGGTGCTGTGGCTTGAAGCAGTTCTGCACAGATGTTGCAGTGACTGCACAAACACTTGCTCTCTGCAGGGGAAAGGACAATGTTGGCTTTGGGGTCTACCAGCACACCTGGGGTCCACCTGTAAATTCAGAGGAGATTCAGAGTGTCTGTCAACAGTGAGCTGTGTATTCCAGGATTCATCCGGGGCAACTTTTGCTTCCACAGGACAGGTACTGGGGGACAGGTACCCCTGACACTCTGGCAGATTGATGTCACTACCCAGCTCTCATTGACAGAGGTATGTGTGGTCACCTGTGCAGACACTGCTACCAGTTTTTTAGCAGCTTATCCTGATCCACACACTAGACCAAAAGGTAGTTTTGGCAGTGCTGGTGCACCTGTGTGCTGTATATGGATGTCTGTTGGTGGTGGAGAGAGAACAAGGAGCCCATTTTAAAATGCCCAAGTGTAGCAATGAGCCAAGGACAAGGGTGTTGAATGGAAATTCCACACACCTTACAAACCCAAGGCTGCAGGAATCATACAGTGTTATAACAACCTGCTGAAGCCAGGACTGAGAGATACGGCCCCTACTCCAGCACTGACTAGGTGGAGACACCTGGGGGACCTGCTGTGGACACTAAACGAGAGAAGCAGGAAAGGCAGCCTGGCGCCTGTGGAAGCTTTGCTGTGCTGAGACACTGCTCCCATCCAACTGCAAATTCTGACTTCAGATATTTTCCTTAAACCTGGGTTTGGGAAGCAGGGCAATATTTGATTTCTAGCTCCTACTTGGTTGTTCAAAGACCAACTATGGACTGGGTATGCCCTTGGGCAGTAAAGGCTCCCCACTTACACTGGGTGGCCCTGATAGCCCCTTGGGCACACAACCCAGAGGTTGATCCAAAAATAACACTTTGCATGTCTGGGCAATGGTCATGAGTTGCCCACTCTGGAGTGGCAGATCAGAGTAAAATCCTAAAAGGAACATTTGTGTTGACTCTGTGGCTTATTATGAACTCGTCTTTTCTGTTGCATGTAGAAACCTTTATGCCTCCTTGCTGGTCAAGTGTGTATGGTACTCATGACCTGGGAAACTACTGTTACCAGCTACAGTGTTGTCTTCTGACAAAATGGTGGCTTGTATAATGGCAGATGGGAGAGATCTCTCATTTCTTTTGCCAATAACTTCTTTGTCTTTTTGTCCCTATGTTGGTATGCCCTAATACCTAATACTGGGCTTAGTGTCATTCTGTTCACTTTTGTGGATTATGGGTATAGTGTTCCACACTCCTCACCAAGGAAACCTTGTGGAAAAATGACACATAGCTTATATGGTGAAAAAACCCTTGAGGGGGTAGAATGTAAGGAATATGAAGTAACTCAGGATTTCTTTTGCCTTCTTGAAGCGAACATTCAAGATCCCCTTCCTGTGGAATTGTCCTTCCCTGGGTTCCTGGTGAACCAGGCCTACCTATGGGTTTCTGGACCACTGGGGACTGAGCAATGCAGAGCAGCAGCAGCAAAAGTCGCCCTTTGGATGGACAGGAAGGATACCTGGACATTGGCCAGGATTATGTGGGCATTCTCCTTCCTCAGTTGCTGGACAATTCTCTCCTTGCACAGGGTGGCTATGCCTCTCTGCTCAGTTTCTTGTGCTTGCCAGGAGCCCGGCTGCGCCTGCTCGTCCTCAAGTATATTGGGCAGCCTGAGGGTGCTGAGGATGGTGTGGGCCAGAGCGAGCAGCCGGCTGGCTCCCTGTGATCCTGAGCACCTGCCACAGGCTTGATTGGCAGCACTGTCACTTGGTCCCAAATCCACAGGGTGCATATGCGCTGCATCTACCCCTCTCTCTCCTGGGACAGAGCCTGCAGACCTTGCTCCAGAACCTGGTTCTCACGCACAATAGCCACGAGGGTCTTCTCTAGCTGGCACACCTGGTCCTGCGAGGCCTTCAGCCGTCTTTGGAAGGCTACATGGGCTTCTGCTGTGTTCCTCTGTACCAGAACGCATGCCTGAAACCGCCTGTGAAGTGAAAGCTGAAGGGTCTGGTTTTTCTGGGGTTTATCAAGGAACTTGTGGTTGACAAGTCATCTGGCGTTTTATTAAGTGTAACCAAGTAAAGCAGAGGCCTTGCCTCTGCCACAGGTGACTCCAGGGCTTCCTTAGCTTGGGTACTTGGTTGGGTCTCATCTTGGACTCTTGTACAGGCATCCACCTGGCTAGACTTCTCTGGACAGCTTCTCTGATCTTCCTCCTACTGTTACCAGAACCCAGCTGCCTTAGCAATGGGAGCTGACAGGAATAGTGGTGCAGCTCACCCCACTGCTCCAGAGCAGTTGTGGCAGTTGCCCTTGCCCAGTAACTGTCATTCTGAATGGACCAATCAGGTGCTAGGAGCTGATGGGTAGGTCCAATAAGCTCCAGGACTGAAAAATGGTCAAATCAGACTTGTGGATGGTACTCTGAATGAGGATATAAGTCAGGATTGGAGGGACCAGAGGGGGGAAAAATAAGGGGGGGAAAGAAGAGAGAAAAAAAGAGAGGATGCCAGCTGCAAAGAGAGAACGAGGCCCCTGAAGAGAACAGCAGAAGACGACGACGAAACCAGCCCCCAGAAGAAGAAAGACGATGGTTCCAGACTTCAAAGAAAGAAGAAAGGAGTCCATTCCTCACCTCCGAGGAAGAAAGAAGAAAAGAAGCGTCCAGCAGCCGCCCTCTGAGCAGGAAGAGAAGCTGAAGGACTCTGCGGAGACTGGGCCTCCTGTCCTGTCTCTGATGTAGACTGAAAGGAGCACCTGAGTCCCTGGGCCTGGTGTCTCAAATTGTTGTTCAAAATAAACCCCATATTTGTTGTTTTTATTCCTGTAGCCTGAAGTCTCTTGCAATTGTGCGTGTGGGTGAGATCCCACAGACAATGACCTATCCTCTCATCAGGCACTGTCGTTTGTTGGTTCTGGCGACTCCACTGGGACTTGACACCCTTGGTTGATCAGCCCAAGGAGCCTCACCTTGCGTTGGTCACCTTAAGTGCAAAAACAATTGCAAGACAACTGACAAGATTTGATTTGGGTAACATGGGTTCAACTGTTTGGGAAACTCTGTTTCTCCTCCACCTCCTTCTCCTGCTTTGTCTGTCATAGGTATGGGGTTGGCAAATATTATACTGTCTGGTGTCAACAAGGTAATGTTAATACTGTTGGAATTCAAATGGACATATAGCTGGAACCCAGTTACTGGTACAAATTTTTGATTTTGGGTCCTGGGTTTCCTCTTAGGATGCGATTTGGTGGAAAGGGAGGTGATACTGTACAAATGCAAGAGCAGATACAGAAACTGCAAGAGCAGATAGAGGTTGTCCTCCAGAAATTAGATTTGGGGAAGGTGGAAGTTCATTTGATGGCCCAGAGGAAAGGGAACCAGCCTTTCCCTGATAGTGGTAATGGGGAGGCACAGGAGGAGGAGAACTGCCACTTAATGGAAACTTTGAATCCACCAGTGGAGAATCCCTCCTATGCGGCCAGTGCACCTCCTGAAGAGGCCATGAAGGCTCCATCAGCCTCACCTCCCCCAGCAATAAGACCTCTCCTTCTCGTACTAGATGAGGCACTCAGTTTGGTCAAGGTGATTGCTCTGGAGCAGGACATTTCCCTCTTCATCAATTCCCAATGGGGGGATTGAAAAAATGGGGTCAGCCTGCTGGATATTATTGGTCCTATAACCCCTTTTCCCCAAGGGATCTCTTAAATTGGAAAAGCTCTGTCCCTTCATATTGGCAAGACCCTCAAAAGATGGCAAATTTGCTTACCTCAATTTTTGCCTCCCATCGGCCAAGTTGGGCAGACATACAATCTATATTAAATACATTATAACTTGTGATGAGCGAAGGATGGTCTTGGGAAACGCTAGGGAAGAAGCTGGTCATCTCCACTTGGAGGATGTGGGTAAACCAGACTTGGAGAAGGCAGTTCCTTTGGACGACTCTAACTGGGTTCCAAATGATGGGGACATGGACATGTTGAAGCACTATCAAAAGTGCCTGTTAGTAGGGCTAAGGCAGGGGATCCCAAAGCAAATGTGTTTTGGGAAAACCCTTGAAGTACATCAGAAGGTTAATGAAGATCCTTCTGAGTTCTTAAAATGAATTATGCAGGATACAGCAGATACACAGATGTAAACCCTGATGTTCCTGAAAAGGCACGAATGGTAAACATGACCTTTATTGCCCAGGGTACTCTTGATATAAGGAGGAAGTTAACTAAGATCGAAGGTCTGTAGACATGACTCCTTCCCAGTTAGTAGACATTGCATTCAAAGTCTACAATGGGAGAGAGGAAAGAAGACCTAGGCCTGCGATGGTATTTGCGGAAAAAGAGCACAGCACAGAGTTCAGAAGGAAAAGAGAGGGGGCAATAAGAGAACCTCTAAGGAGAGATCAATGTGCATATTGCAGAAAGGAAGGCCACTGGAAAAATAGATGTCCTTGGTTAGAAACAAGAAAGGGGAGAAGGTATGAGAAAAATGTGGAAAAGGAAAAGAGGTCCATGAAAGCTCAGAATGGGGATTCATGTAAACATTGCACAACTGAAAATGGACAAAATAGGAGAAATGAAAGACCAAGGAAGGAAGAGAAAAGGCAAATGGTGGTTAAGGATGACTGTTCAGATGAAGAATAGAGATAACAAGGGATCCACTCAATGGATCAGGTCTTACTTAAGACCTGGCAGAGTGGAGATGCCCAAAACCAATTGTTTGAGAAATGGTCTGGTCCTTATGATGTATGACTAACCACACAAACTTCTTTGAAACTTGTGGGCATAAAACCTTGGGTACATCATTCGAGAGTAAAGAGGGCTATAAAAGATGACAGAGACCAGAACTCATTGGACTGGTGAACCTGTTGAGGACTTGAAATATTTTTTAAGAGAAAAAAAAAGGACTAATCTATCTCTCAAGAACATAGATTAAAAATAGTTGTTTTAAACTAATCTTTGACAAAGGAGCAAAGAAAATGCAGTGGAACAAAGACAGTCTATTCAATAAATGGTGCTGGGAAAACTGGACAGCCACATGCAAAAAAATGAAGCTAGACTACTACCTCACACCCTGCACAAAAGTCAACTCAAAATGGATAAAAGATCTGGACATAAGACGTGAAACCATAAAATTTATAGAAGGAAATACAGGCAAAATTCTACACGACATACATCTCAGCAAAATCTTGAAAGACACATCCCTCAGAGCAAAGGAAGTGAAAGACAAGATAAACAGATGGGATTACATCAAAATAAAAAGCTTCTGTACAGCAAAAGAGACATTAACCAAAACTAACAGACACCCTACCAACTGGGAAAAGATCTTTGCACACAATGCATCTGATAAAGGACTGATAACAAAAATTTACAAGGAACTCACACAACCCAACAAAAACAAAGCCAATAACCCAGTCAAAAAATGGGCGGAAGAGCTCAAAAGGCACTTCTCCAAAAAAGAAAAGCAAATGGCCAACAGATACATGAAAAAATGCTCAACATCACTTATAATCAAGGAAATGCAAATCAAAACCACTATGAGATACCACCTCACACCTGTGAGGATGGCACACATTAAAATTACAGGCAACAACAAATGCTGGAAAGGATGAGGAGAGAAAGGAACTCTTCTACACTGCTGGTGGGAATATGAACTGGTCCAACCACTATGGAAAGCTGTATGAAGATTCCTTAAACTGCTAAACATGGAGCTCCCATACGACCCAGCAATACCACTTTTGGGAATCTACCCAAAGGACACAAAAACACTAATCCGAAAGGATACATGCACCTGTATGTTCATTGCAGTACTGTTCACAATAGCAAAAGTATGGAAGCAACCCAAGATGTCCAAAAATAGATGATTGGATCAAGAAGATGTGGTACATATACACAATGGAATACTATTCAGCATTCAAAGAAGATAAACACATGCAATTTGTAGTTACATGGATGGAATTAGAAGGAATCATACTCAGTGAAATAAGCCACAAAGAAAGAGAAAAATATCAAATGGTTTCACTTGTAACAGGACTATAAGGAAACCAAATAGGAGAGAGACACTCAGAGAGTGTGGGGGGAGGGGAGGATAAGGGCACAAAATGGAATAGAAAAGAACACAAGGGACCACGGAGATGGAACACGGGTGAATTGGTGGTGGGTTACCCAAGGGGAATACAAAATGTAAAAGACATAAATAACAATAAAAATATATATTTAAAAAAATAGTTGTTTTAGGGCCTCCCTGGTGGCACAGCGGTTGAGCGCTGCACTGTGGAACTGCCAGCAGCAGGCGATATGAGTTCGACTACCGGTTGGTGAGATTCCCACATGGTGCAGACCTCTCCTGCCTCGCCCGCTGCTCCTGTCAGAGTGTATTTCTGATCTGCATGTTCTGCTCCCCACTCTGTCTCTGGTGAACCCTCTCACCGCCCCACACCTCTGGCCTGTACCCCAGCTCGTATGTATAAATAAATAAATCTTAAACAAAATAGTTGTTTTAAAAAATGATGTAGCTGTTATTTAATGGTCTGGTCTTCATGGTGTTGCCTTTTGTATTAATGTAACATTTTTACTTGCATGAGTGTAAGTTGTGCTTTTTATATTGTATAACATAATTTCCTTGTAGTTAACAGATGTAACTTACAGTATAATTGTAAGTAGTAACTTCTGTAATGTATAATATTGTACTATTTGTAGCAAAGACAATATTGAGGCTTGTATTATCGATCACCATAGAAATGGTGACAAAAATTGAAAGTGGGGAATTATTACCAGAACAAAGTTGCCTTAGCAGTGGGAGCTGGCAAGAATAGTGGTGCAGCTCACCCCACTGCTCCAGAGCAGTTGTGGCAGTTGCTCTTTCCCAGTAACTGCCATTTCGAATGGACCAATCAGGTGTTAGGAGCTGATGGGTAGGCCCGCTGCTCCACCATAAGGAAATGTGGCAGCTGCTTCTGCCCAGTAACTGCTGGTTTGAATGGACCAATCAGATTCTAGGAGCTGAGGGGTAGGTCCAATAAGCTGCAGAATTGAAAAATGGTCCAATCAGACTTGTGGATGGTACCCTGAACGAGGCTATAAGCCAGGACCGGAGGGACCCAAGAAGAAGGGGGAAAAAGAGGAGAAATGAAAAAAAAAAAAGGGGGAAGAAGAAGAAGAAAAAAAAAGAGGACGCCAGCCCCAGAAAGAGAAGGAAGCCCCTGAGGAGAAGAATAGGAAAAGACAACGATGACACCAGCCCCCAGGAGAAGAAAGACGATGGTTCCAGACTCCGAAGAAAGAAAAAAGAAGTCCGTTCCTTGCCTCCGAGGAAGAAAGAAGAAAAGAAGCATCAGCAGCCGCCCTCCGAGCAAGAAGAGAAGCTTAAGGACTCTGCAGAGACTGGGCCTCGGTCCTGTCTGTGATGTTGTCTGCAAGGAGCACCAGAGACCCCAGGCCTGGTGTCTCAAAGAGCTGTTTGTTGGTCTAACCCAATGCCTCACAAAGAGCTACCATCACCAATGTGTTCTGGGTGAGGTGGCCACCACTTGGATGCAGTGAGCTGTTTCTCTCATTTGTAAAATAAACCCCATGTTTGTTGTTGTTCCTGTAGCCTGAAGTCTCTTGCAATTGTGCACGCAGGTGAGAAGCCAGACAGTGACCTGCCATCTCTTCAGGCACTGTCCTTTGTTGTTTTTGGCCTTTTGGCTTTTTGGGGCTTTTTGGTGGCTCTTGCCTCAGGGACTGGACACCCTGTGCCCTTCCGCCCCTCTTTCACTACCAGACTTTTCACGATGAGGCCCTCAGGGTAGCAGAGACCAAGAGCTTCCAGGGATACCCCAGACTGATGTGAAGGCTTACAACACTGTGCACAGAGCAGCTCATGGGCACTCTAACCAGGAATCTCTGGGTGTGGAGGCAGGCAGCAGGCACTCACTGACTCCATAGGGCCCTGGGGACTCTGCCTCAACAGCCAGTGTCTTGGGGAACACCACTGACTGTATGGAACCCTAAGGATTGCTGGGTCTCCAAGACAAACCAGTGCCAGACAATGGGGTATAACATCATCATGTGTGGAATGGGGGAGGGTGATCAGAAGGTTCTAGAGAGCAATGTTCTCTGACTACTCGGCTCAGTGTACTGATGCAGGTGATATGACCTGTACAGGAAAGGGACAGCTTGGGAAGAACAGTTGCTGACAGAAGCTGTTTCCATAATAAACTGTTTCTTTACACTTAAACTGTCAATGTAATTGAAGTGACTTGTTAGAGGGTCAAGTGAAAAGGGGAAGCATGCGGTGAAGTCCCTCTAAGCCAACCCTTGATGCCATTCCTCATTTGGTAGCAAATGAGGTGACATGTGCAAGCCAGCATACATATGATAATCCACAGAAGCTGTCATTATGATTGTCATGTTATGATGTGACAGTGTGATCCTCATAGAAAGGGGAGTCTCCAGGTTTCCTGTCCCACCTAAGGTAGGATAGATCTGAGCAGGGAGAAGAAGCTAGAAAGGACTTTGACAGAAGACTTGAAGGAAGTATATGGAGCACAGAAACATGTGAAGAAGAAGCCTTGCTATAGCTTTGCTTTCTTCTTGGCATTGGGTTTGCACCAGGGAATTGAGGGACATGGAAGGAGATACTTGAAAGAGACGTGGGTGAGAGGCTCTTGAGTAGTCATACAATGGCAGTCTTTATCTTGACATTTAGATTTTCCCCTTTCCTTCCAGACTTGTCTTTCCTACGGTTCCCCATCAGAAGGTTCTTTAGACTTCTGGTAAGTTTTAAGACCTCAGCAGTCATACTTTGGGTCAACCCTGATTGGCTGAACATTTACTTATGAGAGGATGGGTACTTTTGGGTGTTTAACTGGAAACTATTATCTTTTCTTCTCTTTATTACACATTATTTCTATTAATAATTATTTTTATTAATAATATTTCTATTCCTTATCTATTGAAACTCTTACTGACTAAGAGTATAGTTTGTGTTTATGTGGCAAATTGCAGAACCCACATAGAGCAGGCAGGTTTGTGGGTCCTCTCAGTCTTCTCTTAACAATGCCTCATTACAGATTACTGTGTATGCAGATCAAGAATGAGTTTGTGAGGGGGTTGTATCTAATTTAATTGTGCTTAGTCAGTTAAAAATTCACAAGATTCAAAGTCAAAATGTCCTCAAGATACAAAGGGAATTAATTCCCCCCTGTCCACCAAAGCCCTCAAATTGCAAATTCTACCAACTTCTTTTCTGTGCTCCCAGAGGTATTTTTTCCATATACAATCTAAAAAATATTCGCATTGTTCTTTGTCTTTAATATGCAAATAATAGCTTACAGCTCAGCTTGAAGCTCATTTCATATCAGTTTCCTCATTCTGGACAGAGGACCATGATCTGTCATCTATTCTCTGTCATTTGTCCCCTGTGGATGGACATTTAGGTTGTTTCTGGTGGTGCATAAGCCTTCCCCTCTGGTAGTCTGTACTAACAATTGGACAGTGTACAGGGTCCTGAGACTGTGGATCTCCACGTGGAACATAAATGACTGGATAGTCATGCATTGGCCACTGAGGGGCAAGGCCCTGTGGAAACGTCTGTGGGTCCTAGGACATTAGAAACAGACAACCTTTTACCATGACACAGGACATGCTTCTTTAGCCTCACTATGTAATAATGTCACGAAACACTGTATCTTATGTGAGGTGGCTTGAAACAGTTGTGGTTTGGGACATTGCACAATGACTGCACATGCAGATCACAAGGCAATTTGTCCAGCACTGTCCAGCACCTATATGCTGCATATGGGCATAGCCTGGAGGCCAACCTACAAATAATGTCTTGGGTAACAGGCAATGGCCCACATAGCTTTGTGGAACCCATCCAGTGGTGCCG
>PVIJ01012029.1:36686-51862 GCA_004024925.1 Scalopus aquaticus
CAGGTAGAGACTTTTATGCCTCTTCACTGGCAAGTTACGATGGTGCTTGCAACCTGGGAAACCACTGTCCTCAGCCATAGTGTTGTCTTTTGACCAAAAAAAAAAAAAAAAAAAAAAAATGCCTTGTATGCTGGCAAATGGGAGAGCTCTCCTATTGTTGGCAGTAATAACTTCTTTGTTTTTTTGCCCCTAGGTTTTCATACCCTAACACCTTAGTGGTTTAGTGTATTGGGCTTCCTTGCTTTCTGTTACAGTTTGTATTGTGTTGCAGGTTATGGGTACAATGTTCCACACTCCTTGCCAAAGGAATCTTGCAGAAGAATGATGCATAGATTGCATGGGGGAAAAAAAAAAAACTAAGTGAGTAGAGTGTAAGAAAAAATGGGTTAACTTAGGCTCTTTTTCACGTTTGAATCAGCAGACAGCCTTCAACCTTAAGATGTGTAAGTTATGTTTTCATCTTTGGGACATTTGACAAACAACAGATGGTTCTTAACTTTGAAAGTGTCTTGCATGAACAACAATGTATCAGTTATTTGACTAAGGCACACAGCAGTATAAAAGGGGGCTAGGAGGCTGGGTTGATATTTGGTCTTTCAGTCTTTTGATCAACCCACCCGACAGCCTGCCTACTATCTGGTCCCCTGTTACAGCATTAAAGGCATGTCAGATAAACCTAAAGCTCCAATATCTTCTGTTTTCCCAAATCAACAGTGAACCTGTCTGGCCTGTGATAGCTGCACACAATAATGTAAGACACTAACAATGAAAGACACAGTGTGTGGAAATATGCAATTCTAATATCACCCTTTCACACTTGTGTTCAGCCTACTCAATGAATAAATAAATGAATAAAATTAAACAAGTAAAATATATTAAGCAATATTAAATCCTCATTACACCATATGATATTTAGCACTGGGTTATACTCTCAGGCAATTCTTGAAAGGTGCTTATCAATTATGCTAAAAGACAGTATAGCTGATAGAAGCTTAATAAATTCACTAATATTTGTGTTTCAGGATTTCAGCAGAGTTGATTTATGACGTTAATAACTTATACAAAAAAAAAGTGTTATTAAGGTATGGAAAACCTACTGGATCATAAAGCAAAATATATCCAGATCTTCAGTGTAGGTAATAGCATGTGGGAGTGTCTCCCAATCTGTATATATAGCCTTTTCTTCCTTCAAGATTTTATATTTATATTTAGACGTCGAAATATCTTATTTAAGAAATATTTAAATCTGATTTTAAATTAATTAAAAACAACCATTCAGGGCCTCCCTGGTGGTGCAAGGGGTTAAGTGCAGCACTATGACGCTGTCAGAGCCATTGAAGCACGAGTTCGATAACTGCCCAGGGAGATACCCACATATTGCAGCAGACCTTTCCTGCCTCTCCCTCCCGCTGCTCCCCTCAGCAGTGTACTTCAGTCAATCTGCTTGTTTTGCTCCCCATTCTGTCTCTGTTGAATCCTCTCACCACCCCACACCTCTGGCCTATACTCCAGCTTGTATGCATAAATAAATAAATCTTAAAAAAAAAATTACCCCATTGTAAATATTACCTACAAGTCAGCAGTCATTTTTTTTTTCATTATGTGTATTTATTTTCCATACAGGGAAACTTCTTTGTCTTCAATAAATTTTATATTTCCTTGAATATAAAATTGTGTGGAAAATAGAAAATGAAAGTAACCCAAGTATATACTCATTTGACTTAATTGGTGGATTTTGAGTTAACTTGTAAAAACACAAGGAAAAACAGTTAAGTATTTGAGAGTTATGTATTTGTGAAGATAGATAACTAACAATCATACTATTTTTATCATTAAGAACAGAAATAAATGCAGAGGAAATATGGAAATCGACAGAGCTAGGAAGTTATTGTTTAGCATAGGTAAAGATAACTTCTCTAACTTTTGTAGATGTCCACTTTCAAAGGAACTGACACCAATGACACCATTAAACTAGAAAATGTGGTCTACTTGTGCAGCACATGGCAAGGAATAGTAGAATCAATACATTTGCTTTAGAGAAGCAGCTATTCATTGATTACCTAATTTGTGGAATCATTCAGCAAATAGACACTGAACTCTCACTCTGATAAAACATTGAGAAACTCTTCAGAACACTAAATAACTTGGTCACATTTCTGCTATTCAGACCTTAGAAATATCTTAAGTATTCCTGATACAGGGCAACAAGGGGCACTAAAATCAGCTAAGGACACTGCCCAAATAGTTTACCCTTCACTGTTTGAGTTTTTCACCAGAACACACAGTTGCAAGTCTACTCAGGCTCAGAAAACAACAATGGGCTTCATTTAACAAACCAGGGAAAAACAAAGAGTCACTGAACAAAAAAAAAAAAAAAGGCTGTTTGCCTGACCAGAAGCAGTGTCAAGTCTTTTAAGTTCCAAACAAAAAATCTGCTAAAATGGCAACTTCCCTCTACTGAAGGTGAGGAGCTCCTCTCCCAAACAATGGGCCACAAGCTTAAACTGGCATCTTCCTGCCTCTGCAGACACACAGCAGCCAGACTACAGGCCAGGTCACAACTCACTAAGAAAACAAAAGACACAACAGGAGATGCTCCTGGAGCTGCCAAGATGCCCCAAAACAGCACCAGACAAATGACACAAAATAGCAGCTGCAGCAGCCAAATGGCCTGACAAATGGCTACACTCATAGCTCAGGGAGGCATCTGGCTCTGGGTCTTCACCTTCTCCCCTCAACTGTAAAAGCAGCAAAAACAGGAATAGTTTCAGTTGCTCAGCTACTTTCAAAGCCTCGGAATTTTTCCTCTCTGAGTTTGGTTGCTTGAGGCCTCGACTTTCAGAGGCCCACAACAGTCTTCTAGAAGATTGGTGTGGTGGGGGCAAAATCTGCTGATCCCAAATGCCAAAGATCCAAAAATGCCAAATTTTGAAGACTGAGTCCTCAAGACTGAATGACTCCATGCTCCCTTCTGCAGTCCCTTGTATTTCTTATCAGTCACTCCACCCCAAAATGTGATACTTTTTAGCATTTTCCCTGGGGCTGTCTATCCTCACAGCAACCCCCTCCATGGTGCATAACCTGTAACAGACTTTGGCCTCCACCACCAGTTATATTCCTTCCAAGAGCAACATTTTTTTTTTTTTTTTTGAATCTGGACCCTGGAAGGTGGACAGATTTACTTACTGATTTGTCTGAAATTATTTGTTATTATCAAATATTTTGCATACACTGGGCCTCCCTGGTGGAGCAGCGGTTGAGCACTGCACTGTGTGCGCTGTGGAGCTGTGGGCAGCCTGATGCCCGGCCGGGGAGAATCCCACATGGCGTGGCAGACCTCTCCTGCCTCGCCCGCTGCTCCCCTCAGCAGTGTATTTCTGATCTGCCTGTTCTGCTCCCCACTCTGTCTCTGGTGAACCCTCTAACTGCCCCATGCCTCTGGCCTGTACCCCAGCTTTTATGTATAAATAAATAAATCTTTAAAAAATATATTTTGCATACACTGGTGTAGAAATGCATTAATTTGGTGAAATAAGTTATATCACTGAGCTCTCTTGCTTAGTTATTCTGAAATTTTCAGTTAAATGACTAAAAACACTTGAAGCTAGTTCATCATTCATATGTTTTTCAAGCCTTTCTAGTAATTTTTTACAAATTTGCTAATGAAAGGACAATTTTCCTGAAAGGTCACCTTGGGAGGGGGTGAATAGGGCCTCTTAAAACTGCTGGCAGGAAGGCTTTGAAACTAAATTTTAACAAACTTGCCTGATAACTTGCAACTTTGCAGAACATCCACTGGTTTCACATATCTGTGCCATGGCTGAACTTGCATAGCTGTACTCTTACTCCAGTATATAAGACACCCCTGCTTTCTACCGGATGCTACTTCACTTGCCTCCCTCTTGAGACCCATGAACCTGGCCCAGGAATGCTCCCAGTAAAGACTCCTTTGTTAGTGATATTTGGTATGTGGACTCTTTTATTCTTTCCTAATACCTTGAGGACCTTTCATTTCCTACATATTTACTAAATGTCATAAACTATTTTAATAATGTGTATGTACTTTAGTGCTTAACAAATTAAACTTTGTAGTAAATTTTTATAGTTTATCTTTCTGACATAATTGTACTAGGTAACCAAAGAAAGTTATTAAACCTCTCTGTGCTTTGTATTATTTTATCAAGATTAACAGGAATTAAATAAGTAAATTAATATAAGTACATACAGCTTAAGTTAATAATATTGAATTAATAATGTAAGTACATGAAATTTTTATCACAGCTCCTGGCAGGAATAGTGTTCAAAATGTAGGTTAGCTTTCATTATGTGTAAAACTTTAAGAACTTTTTCAAAATTCAAATTTTGAATACAAAAAATGCAAGATTTTAGAGTAATAAAAGGGGCAAGTGAAATACATAAAATCAAAAATATACTAACTCATTAAGAATCTTGAGGGAGAATTATTAAGTGTCTCACTGGAATTTTCACAAAATGTAAAGCAAGAGCAGTGTAGCAAAATAGTTTTATAAGAATATTTATGTTATTTCATTCTATGTTATATGCAATGCACAAACTCAGACAAACACACACAGTGCATATATAATGAAAGTAATAATAATTAATTTCTCATGGGTTACCTGGATTTTGTCAGCCTTCATAAATATAGTCATTAAAAATAAATATATAGTTGTTATGCTTAATATCTCAAACAGGGAAAAAAATCCTAAAAGTAATGACTACTATGATGGGTTGAATTTTAGATACTATTCACTGTTATTTAGGATCAATACAAGAAATGTTCAAATAAGTAATAATATGTCTTTTACAGGGATGGGATCAATGATCATTTACTATGCTACATATTCTTTTTGAAAGTTAATTCATAACAAATTTTGCCTTTTTTATAACCTGGTAAGTTCAGTTTTTCCAGACAAAGACAATTGCATGATTAATTTTCCCTTTTGTTTTAATTGAATAAAATTCAACCTCCCCCCCCCCCCAACGGTGGCAACAGCAGTTAAGCGCTGTGCTTTGGAACTGTCCGCAGCAGCGACAGGAGTTCAACACCTGGCCGGGGAGATTCCCAGATGGTTTAACAGACCTCTCGTGCCTCAACCGCTGCTCCCCTCAGCAATATATTTCCGTCAATCTGCCTGTTATGCTCCCCACTCTGTCTCTGGTGAACCCTCTCACCGCCCCACACTTCTGGCCTGTACCCTAGCTACTATGCATAAATAAATAAATCTTTAAAAAACTAAAATAAAATTTTTATTTAAATTTATTTAAAATTAGGTAATGAGCACATATTTGTAAGTTTTAAAACATGGATATCTGCACAATTATTCATGAGTATGTATTTGGGGTTTTATAATTTGGTACATGTAATAGAAAGAGGCCATGCATCAATTTAATATATCAATACATCATACATCAATCTAATATATATTAGAAAACAATAAAATTCCCTTTGCTCCATTTCATTTTTATGAACTCACCAATGAATACTTATTACTTATCTTTTCACTGTGATATCTTCAGCACTCACTTCATCATAAAGATGTGTTTATCTATTCTGTAGTTGTTATTTAAGTGGAATATAAAAGCTTAGATTGTGCTAAACTGGACCTTTGCACTTGATCAAACCATTTCTATGGACAAAAATCATAGTTTAGCTTTGAAAATATGTGTTTCACGAACACTGGCAGGTGAACTAGAGATAATACACAAAGATCAAACAAAACCTGAGGAAATATGAATTATTCAGATCATTAAATTAGATTTCTGCTTCTTTTAAAGAGAAAGACATCCTCATAACAGATTTATTTTATTGTTCAATTTCAGTTAATCTTCAGGTGAAAAGCATGCTTCACAAGATTCCCTGTGCTCATTGCACTGGAATTTCTATGTAGTTATGCTTAAAAGTTCTGTGACATCTGGAAGATTTTCTCATTTTCATTTTCAGTTTTATAGCAATGCCATGGTACCACTGGAGAGTGATACAGACTGTTTATAAATAAGTGCATGAAATAATTTTGAAATCAGCAGCTGTTCGAACACATGCATCTGTTTGAATGAAGATATGTGTGTGTGTGTGCATTTATATATAATAAAATATAAAGGGATTCTGATACAGTCCAACTCTAAATGTTAAAAAAAAAGATGGGGACTATTTATAAATGTTAGGCAAATCTGTCCAGCTGGTCAAAGCACCATTACTTGAGAAATGACTATTGTTGGAAGAAGAGGACATAGAATAAAGTATCCCATTATCATAAAATTAATTCTCTCAGTATTTGCAAATCCTTCCCAAGGTTAAACAATTTGCTTCTTTTCTGACACATGTACATGTGATCACTTGATACATAATTTGACATTTTACTATGTTTCAGATGTTTTGCTTAATAATATGATTTAAAATAAAAAAAAAGGGCCTCCCCGGTGGCGCAGTGGTTAAGCACTGCGCTGTGGAGCTGTCGGCAGCGGCGACGCGAGTTCGACGCCCGGCCGGGGAGAATCCCACATGGTGTGGCAGACCTCTCCTGCCTCGCCCGCTGCTCCCCTCAGCAGTGTATTTCTGATCTGCCTGTTCTGCTACCCGCTCTGTCTCTGGTGAACCCTCTCGCCGCCCCACGCCTCTGGCCTGTACCCCAGCTTGTATGTATAAATAAAAAATAAATCTTTAAAAAAAAAATAAATAAAATTATAAAATAAAAAAAAAACACTAATTTTAGATGTAGGAGAATCTATGCAGTTTTAGCCAAAGAACCACAATAATTTCAAATATCTGTCTAAATGTCTCTGTGGGGCTCTGATTGACATAGAACTATGAGAAGAAGCAGAGATTGCTGAAGAAATTAGAAATTGACAGTGAAATTGTGATGAGACATTTTCATTATATATAATCTATTGGGATCACAGAGATATGACCTGAGAAGATGTCTGTCCATTACTTGTTCTGGTTTGGTTCCTTGGGAGATGAAGCAGCTTAGTTTCATTAGATATAATTGGAGCAGCTGAGCCCAAATGTAGGGATATCCAATGCTAACCAGATTCTTGATATGTGTTCTTCATCTCAGTATAATGCAGGTCATTTGAGTTAATGAACAGAGTAGGTAACTGAAGCCAGAAGCCTCAAGAAAACATGAGAGGAATAGGGGGTGTTATTCCAGAGATTTCTTTCCATTTTTTAATAGAAATAAAATTGTAGATGATTTTGAATATTCCATTAAATATGTAGTCAAGTTAAATCAGTTTTTTTTTATCAATGATATAGTTCTGTTTTTCAAAGTGAGAAGGTCTCAGAAAAGTTTCCTTAGAATAATTTCAACCAAAAGTGACTTCATAAAAGGTTTGGGAGCTAGGAGTACAATTCTAGTTAAGAACATTTTTATTCTATATATCATGAAAGTTTGATTGCAATTTGTTCCAGATTTTACATCAGTTCTGAGACTGGAGTTGGCAGCTTTCCACCATAAGCCTTACCAAGGATATTCTTGTTAATCTCTGAAATATCATAGATATTTCAAGAAACATCCTGCAATGAAAATAGAAAAAGATAACTTTACCAATGGAATCCACCATAATTTAATGATCATTTAAGACCAATAATTCACAAACCTTTCCAAAACACTATGA
The DNA here is from genome assembly GCA_004024925.1 of Scalopus aquaticus. Classification (NCBI taxonomy): domain Eukaryota; kingdom Metazoa; phylum Chordata; class Mammalia; order Eulipotyphla; family Talpidae; genus Scalopus; species Scalopus aquaticus. The sequence goes on from PVIJ01012029.1 coordinate 44,322, forward strand.
GATATGGAAATATTCACTAGCTAATGTTATCAGATAACTATTACCCTGATACCAAAACTGGAAGATTCTCACCAAAATGTAGCCAATTATTCTTCAATAAAAACTCCACAGGTTGTTGCGTGACTTTCATTAGTTCCAGAATTATGAAAAATAAAATATAATTTTTACCACTGTTCTTATTGTTTTTTTTTTAAAGATATATATTTTTATTGTTATTTATTTCTTTTACATTTTGTATTCCCCTTGGGTAACCCACCACCAATTCACCTGTGATCCATCTCCATGGTCCCTTGTGTCCTTTTCTATTCCATTTTGTGCCCTTATTCTTCCCTCCTCTCCCCCCCAATCCACTCTTGAGGGTCTGTCTCCTATTTGATGTCCCTAAAGTCCTGTTATAAGTGAAACCATTCAATATCTTTCTCTTTCTTTCTGGCTTATTTCACTGAGTATGATCCCCTCTAAGTCCATCCATGTAGCTGCAAATTGCATGTGTTTATCTTCTTTGAATGTTGAATAGTATTCCATTGTGTATATGTACCACGTCTTCTGGATCCAATCATCTATTTTTGGACATCTGGGTTGCTTCCATACCTTTGCTATTGTGAACAGTGCCGCAATGAACATATGGGTGCATGTATCCTTTTGGATTGGTGTTTTTGTGTCCTTTGGGTAGATTCCCAAAAGTGGTATTGCTGGGTCGTATGGAAGCTCCTTTTTTAGCAGTCTGAGGAATCGCCATACAGCTTTCCATAGTGGTTGGATCAGTTTTCATTCCCACCAGCAGTGTAGAGGAGTTCCCTTTTCTCCACATCCTTTCCAGCATTTGTTGTTGCCTATATTTTTAATGTGTGCCAGCCTCACAGGAGTGAAGTGGTATCTCGTAGTGGTTTTTATTTGCATTTCCTTGATTATAAGTGATGTTGAACATTTTTTCATGTACCTGTTGGCCATTTGCTTTTCTTCTTTGGAGAAGTGCCTTTTTAGCCCCTCTGCCCATTTTTTGACTGGATTATTGTCTGTGTTTTTGTTGAGTTGTGTGATTTCCTTGCAAATATCTGGGAATAAATCTAACAAAAGACTAAAAGGACTTATACAAAGAAAACCATAAAACACTGTTGAAAGAAATAGAAGAAGACACAAGAAAATGGAAAGACATCCCCTGCTCATTTATTGGAAGGATTAACATTATCAAAATGGTAATATTACCAAAAGCAATTTACAGATCCAACACTATTCCAATAAAAATCTCAATGACATTCTTCACAGAAATAGATAGAATACTGATGAAATTCATATGGAACCACAAAAAAACCTCACATAGGTAAAGCCCTCCTAACTAAAAAGAAAGAAAACAGAGGAATTTCACTCCCTGATTTCAAACTATACTACAAAGCCATAATAATTAAAATAGCATAGTACTGGAACAAAAACAGACACAAAAACCAATGGAACCAAATAGAATACTTAGAATTAAAGTCGCATATCTATGAATAATTAATGTTTGGCAAAGGAGGAAAGAAAATGCAGTGGAATAAGGACAGTCTAGTCAATTAATGGTGCTGGGAAAACTGGATAGCTACATGCAAAAAAATGAAGCTAGACTACTACCTCACACCCTGCACAAAAGCCAACTCAAAATGGATAAAAGACATGGACGTAAGACCTGAAACCATAAAATTTACAGAATAAAATATAGGCAAAACTTTACACGACATGCATCTCAGCAAAATCTTGAAAGACACATCCCTCAAAGTGAAGGAAGTGAAAGACAAGATAAACAGATGGGATTACATCAACATGAAAAGCTTCTGTACAGCAAAAGAGACATTAACCAAAACTAACAAATACCCTACCAACTGGGAAATGATCTTTGCACGCAATATAACCGATAAAAGACTGTTCTCGTTATTTTTTTATGAAGAAAATGATTTTGTTGCAGACAAAAAATTATTCAAATCAAATTCATAAAAAAAATGAATAACATCAGGCACCATAACAAAATATGATTTCTTTCAGGAATGCAATAACACTTTAATATATGCAAATCAATCAATAGAAATCACTATATTAATAGTTAATATTAATAGACAAATGGGTCAAAGGAAAATTCAGAAATAAGGGACAAAATTCACTTGTTCATCTCAACAATCACCACACAAAAATGCCAACATTTGGCCAAATACCTCACTTTACAATGATCAAAATAATGAGAAATAGCAATAGAAGGAAACTTCATTATGACAGAGTATTTATTAAAAAAAAAAGACCTCCTACATAATGTGATAATAAGAAATACACAATGATTGAAAGCTAAGATAAAGACAAAAATATCCCACTCTTATTGTTTCTTTTCAAAATTGTACTAGAGGTTTCAGTCACAATTCAAGATAATTAGGAAAAGAAAGACAATTTGTATTGATTTGCGGAAAAATTCAAGATTCAAGAAAAAGATATATATTAGAACTAATGAATAAATCCATAAAGCCTTTAGGATATGAGTTAAATATTTAAAAACCAATTGTACTAACACTGTACAATGTGAAAATGAAATTAAGAAAGCATTATTATTTAAAATATCTATTTATACTTAAAATAGCAATAAGACAGCAAATTTAAACAAGTGCAACGCTTTTAAACTAAAACTGTGTGTCTTCTTTGGAGACATACACCTTTAGTTCTTCTGCCTATTTTTTGTGGGGGCTATTTATTTAATTTTTGTTGACATGTCTTAGCTCTTTGTAGATCTTAGATAGCTCATTTTCAGATATACGGTGCACAACCATTTTCTCCCTTTCAGTTGGGTATTTTTGTTTTAATGATACCTTCTGTGTGCATCAAATTTTTATTGCTACATAGTATCATTTCTATAGATTTGCTTTTGTGTCCTTTGCCATTGATTTGAGCCCAAAAGACATCTCTAAAGCTAATGTCTCATAGTGTAATGACTATGTTTTCTGCTATGCGTTTTATGGTTTCACCTATTACATCCAAGTCTATAATCCATTTTGACTTAATTTTAGTACATGGTGTGAGATAATAGTGTAGTTTCACTCCATTGCATAGGCTGTCCAATTTTTCCAACATTATTTATTGAAAAAATTTTCTCCTTTGCTCTTGACTCCTTTGTCAAAGAATAGTGTAGACAATTTTTCTGGAAATTTAATTCTATTTCATTTGTGAGTCTATTTTTTTATTCTATTACCATGCTTTCTTAACTATTATAGCTTTTTAATATACCAATTGCCAACAGACTCACTAATAATGCTCATCATCACTTATCAGGGAAATGCAAACCAAAAAAACAATGAGATACCATTTCACAAACATGAGAATGACCTATATCAAAAATACTAGAAACAACAACTCTCAGTGAGGGTGTGGAGAAAAAGGAAATTTTGTACTGTTGGTGTGAATATAGACTGGTCCAACACCTATGGAAAACAGTATGGAGGCTTCTAAAGTATTTTTTAAAAAAGATCTACGATATGACCAACACTTCCATTCTTACGTATTTACTGAAATAATGCAAAAACACTAATTCGAAGGGAAATATCCACTCCTATGCTCATTCCAGAGCTATGTAGAATAGCTAAACTGTGGGGAAAAAAACCTCAGTGTCCAATAACAGATGAAGGAATTAAAAAGATGTTATACACACACACACACTCACATGCACATATATACATAAACACACACACACACACACACACACACACACACACACACACACACATATATATATATATATGTACAATGAAATACTACTTAGTAATAAAAAAGGGAACACTTGCCATTTGCAACTAAATGGACAGGAATGGTGGGGATTATCGTACATGAAATCAGTCAGAAGTTTAAATAAAAACACCAGATGATTATACTCATGTGAATGTGGAAAAAAAAAATAAAGGAGCTCCCCCAAATCCTAAAAATATTACAATGGAATTGAAGATAGAAGAGGGGTATGGTAGGAGTGAGGAACAAAGTAGGGGTGTGGGCTTAATGGAACTCTTGTGTATTATGGGTGCTTTGGTTGTGGATTCAGGATTTATTTCTAGATTCCCAATCCTGTTGCATTTTTATATGTTTATCTTTGTCCTAATATCACAGTAGCTTGATGTTATGATTATTATGATTACATTATGAAATTAGATAGTGAAAATTCTCCAACTTTACTTTTTATTTCCAAAATTGACAAGTTTTTACATTCCATGTGATTTTTAATGTCAACTTGTAAAAGTTTGCAAAAAAAAATGCTGTCTTTGAGTAGTGATTGCCTTGAATTTATAGATCAATTTTAGGAGATGTACAGCATAGACAATATAGAGATTTCTATTGATGAATTTTCTCTTTATTTATATATCCTTTAATTTCCAGCAGTAATTTGCAGTTTTTGGTGTACAGTCTTTTACTTCTATTGTTAAATGTACTGCAAAGTATTCTTTAGGATGTTACTGCAAATAGAAATATTTTCTTAAAATAAATTCTATTGTCCATTGTTGATGGTCTATTACTTGGAATGGCATGTTTATGTTTATTAATCTGGTATTATTCTGTATTATTTGTAATATCAATAGTTGTGTGTTTGTAACTTTTGGAATTTTCCACATACAGTATTATAACATTTCTGAAAAAAAGGTAATTTTTCTTCTTAACTTCCTTTCTCATCCTTTTTTTCTTCTTTATTGTCATTATGTAGAACCTCTATGCATAGAATGAGAAGTAAGGGTACTAACCAAAATGGAAGAAGACCCAATGAACTATGATGGAGAATTTAGGGTGCTTTTGTAGAGAGTGTGGTGTGGCAATTTACATTTGAAGAGGTGTGAATATCTACCTCTGAATTAGATAGAGTGTTGAAAATCAATGTTACTGCAATAAGAATTGATAACAAAAATAATTAAAAGGAAAACTACAATGCCTTTGAAATTAAAAGAAAATACCATGAAATAAATGGGAAGACATCCCATGATCATTAATTAGAAGGCTTTATATCATTAAAAATGGATAAAAGTTGATCTCCAAATCGGTATACAATTTCAATGTAATTTCCATCAAAATCTAAGCTTATGGAAATTAACAAACTAATGTTCAACTTTCATATAGAAACCTATGCATACTGGGAGTCTCCTCTGGTGGCACAGTGGGTTAAGGGATGTGCTGTGGAGCCATCGGCAGCTGCGGCGTGAGTTTGACATCCGGCTAGGGAGATTCCCACATGGTATGGCAGACCTCTCCTGCTCCACTCACTGCTCCCCTCAGCAGTGTATTTCGATCGATCTGCCTGTTCTGCTCCCACTCTCTCTCTGGTGAGCCCTCTCACCACCCCACACCTCTGGTCTGCATCCCCAGCTTGTATGCATAAATAAAAATAAATCTTTTTTTTTTAAAGAAACCTATGCATACTAAGTTTTCCAGACTTAGTTTAAACTTTAATTTATAGGACCTCCCTGGTGGTGCAGCGGTTGAGCTTTGCGCTGTGGAGTTGTCAGCAGCACACAATGCGAGTTCGATGTCCAGCCGGGGAGAATCCCACATGGTGTGGCAGACCTCTCCTGCCTCGCCCGCTGCTCCCCTCAGCAGTGTATTTCTGATCTGCCTGTTCTGTTCCCCACTCTGTCTCTGGTGAACCCTCTAACCACCCCACGCCTCTGGCCTGTACCCCAGCTTGTATATATAAATAAATAAATCTTTAAAAATAGAAACTTTAATTTATAGATTAGACAAGCTAAAATAGCAATAATAACTAACAGTACAATGTAGAAATTGTTACAATATACTGCAATGTGAGTTTTGGAAATGTAGTCTCTCTCACCCACTCTCAAAACATTATATTGTATGTAATATATTTGAATGGTGTTATTAATAATGGGTAATTGAAGAGATGGAACATATAACCATTGATGGGGTGACTCATGTATCAGAACAAAATATAAATATAAAACTATATGACACTGTGTCAACAAAACTTTAGATATAACCCAAAACAAAGGGGACCATAAAAAAATAAATAATTTTATTTCATAGAATGAAAATAATTTCAGCTGCAAATGATACTGTAAGAAAGTGGAAATACACCTGAAGGGGATGATTCTATTCTTCTAAATCATATACAATGTTACAAAAATATGTTATGTCAATAAAATGTACACTAATAAACAAAAATAATGTATAAATACAACCAATAGAGTGGAATATTTGTGAAGAAGGAATGTGTATTCAGAACATATTAAGAAAGCCTACTAAATTCTTACTTGAGTACTATAAGCAGAAAAGTTCTAAATCAAGTGAAATAATGTGACATAAATTTATTAACGGAGTCACAGACCCATTAGTCATTTTACAGAACCAGAAACATTTGAATGAAAAGTATCCCAGATCCCCTTGAGAAAGGAACCCAGTTAAATATTTTCAGGAACTTGAAAGTAGCAGGGTGGTTATTTCTGAAATAGTCTCATCTCACTCTTCCTATTTGATCTGTGTTGAAGACAATAATGGAGGATGACAGTCTATCCAGGTATTAACACTAATTGTAGCTGCTGTACCAGGTGAAGTTTTGTTGCTGGAACAAATTCATACATACCCTGTAAGTGAAGTGTGACTATTGATTTAGCATATGTTTTTTTCTTTCTTTCTTTTTTTTTTGATTCCAGTCCTTTGAATAAATAATAAATATCATCACAAGCAGTTTCTTTTCTTTTTTTTTAAGATTTATTTATTTTACACATACAAGCTGGGGTACAGATCAGAGGTGGGCGGTGAGAGGGTTCACCAGAGACAGAGTGGGGAGTAGAACAGGCAGATCAACCAAAATACATTGCTGAGGGGATCAGCAGGCGAGGCAGGAGAGGTCTGTAGGGATGTGGGAATCTCCCTGGCCGAACATCGAACTCGCGTCGCTGCTGTCGACAGGTCCATAGTGCAGTGCTTAACCGCTGTGCCACCAGGAAGGAGCCACAAGCAATTTATTTTCTCATGCCAAGGTCAATAATAGATCTGCACTCTTTTACCTAAGGATTATCAACTCTCCAGCCCTATAACATATTTTTGTTAATGGGACTCTTGATCATCTTTTCCTTTCACAATATATGACACTGTTTCATTGCATTGATTTTGGCTTTAGTGAGCAATAATTATACATTTATGATTCTAATGTATATAAGAAAGGTAAAACAAAAGATCCAGAATATTCACCACAATATTTTAAAATAACTAAATCAGAGGACAGAAACTACCTGACCAATTAGTGACAAAGTAGAAAATGCAATTGGACACACATCTCATGTTCATTATAAAAATGAGCTAATAAAAAAATGAACTCAAATGGATCATAAAATTAAATGTCAAGAAAATCAACAACAGAGACAAAAACATGCAATTCTCCTAAGAGTTGGCATATGAGAAAGAAGACATTATTATTTTTTTAATTGTTATTTATGTCTTTTACATTTTGTATTCCCCTTGGGCAGCCCACCACCAATTCACCCGTGATCCATCTCCATGGTCCCCTGTATTCTCCTCTCTTCCATTTTGTGCCCTTATCC
>PVIJ01012030.1:0-51765 GCA_004024925.1 Scalopus aquaticus
TCCCCATGGCAGGATGCTATGTGTGAGGAATGTGAATTCTTGCGGGGGTGCCAGCAGTGAGCTGGAGGGAGGTCCCCAAGGGGAGAATTTCCTGAGCCTCACGCAGCACATGGAATGGGTGGGGGTGGCGCTTCCTGAAGTCCTCAAGTCACAGACAATCTTTACAGGCTTCCTCCCACGCCGTGTCTGAGCACTTCGCTCTGCCCTTTGCTCAGGAGGCCTGGGACACACAGAGAGGTGTTGTTCCTCCTCCCCTGGGAGACTCGCAGGCCTGGCATTTTGACCTTCGGCAAATCTCATAAAGTCTGGGGACTCCATTTTACCATCTATAAAGTAAGAGCAAATTTATCTGTTCCTCCCACCTTCACACGGTGCTTTTAAGGGCAGAATGTTGAGATCATCCATTTCATGGTATTCACAAGTAAATTAAGGCCGGATTGGCACTGATATCAGAAATACCAGCCTTCCAACGGTAGTACCAGTGTCCACTTATTCTGCCAACAGGCAACTGTGTGAGTCCCCACATGTGTGTGCTGTCCCCAACAGTCACCTCTGCAGTGATGGCTCCTTCTGCCTCAGATGACCTTACAGCACCACTGCTCACCTCCTCCTTCAAGATTTGCTCAAAAGCTGTCTTCTCAATGAGACCTGTCCCCACTACTCCATTCTAATTACACCCCTCCCCCCAGTATTCCCGACACCCCAGGCCCTGCAACTCATTTTCCAATGGAATTTTTGTTCTTCCAACTTCCTGTAAAGTCTATTGTGCTCAATACAATTATGATTGAAATAACACATTAAATTGACACCACAGGGCCTCCCTGGTGGCACAGCGGTTGAGCACTGTGCTGTGGAGCTGTCCGCAGCGCGATGTGAGTTCCACGCCAGGCCGGGGAGAGTCCCACATGGTGCGGCAGACCTCTCCTGCCTCGCCCGCTGCTCCCCTCAGCAGTGTATTTCTGATCTGCCTGTTCTGCTCCCCACTCTGGCTCTGGTGAACCCTCTCGCCGCCCCCCGCCTCTGGCCTGTACCCCAGCTTGAACAAAAATAAATAAATAAATTGACACGACAAACATATCATTTGTTAGGTGTATGCTCTACAACCTGTCTCTGGATCATGAAAGCAAAGATGCCCTACTTATTTCGCTTATTAAAATATCCTAAACTTATTCTGGACAGTGCCTGGCACAAAACAGATATTAAAATAAAAAAGGATTTATTGGGCTTCCCTGGTGGCTCAGGGGTTAAAATTTCAACACTATCAAGCTATCGCCAGCCACTGTGGCATGAGTTCAATCCCCAGTCAGGGAGCTTCCCACACACGGCTCAGCAGACCTCTCCTGCCTCACCCACTGCTCCCCTCAGCAGTGTACTTCAGTAGATTCACCTGTTCGTCTCCCCACTCTGTGTCTGGTGAGTCTCTCACACCCCCACCCCACACCTCTGGCCTATACCCCAGTTCTTGTATACATAAATAAATTTTTAAAAATCTTTAAAAATATATTTGTTAAATTAAAAATGAATTGGAAATAAGCCTGTTGTCATCCATTGCATTCCAAATATATAAGTTCTATGTTGTCTGGCCCAGAATTCGAAGTCGATCTCGACCAATTTAATCGTCCCTTCAGTATCATCTTCCTCTTCCTGTCTGACTTCCCCCTTTAATAAATGTGTTGTAAATAATGTGGATCATCCTTCATTACCCCAAATACCCTACTAAAATGTCTACATCTCTTATTCTGTTTCTTTTGCTTACAATACCTACTCTTTCAATGTTCTAATTTCAAATATCATTTACTTCTCAAGTTCAAATCCTTTTTCTCTATGAAGCCTTCCTGATTTTCAAACAAGGGCATAAACTCTCCCTCCTTTTAGCTCGGAGGCAGCGCAGGCCTCTAACAAGGCTCTCCTTGTAGTTGTTGGGGGTCGGGGAGGACTGGACACGTTTGCTAGGACAGACAAGACAAAGTACCATGGACGGGGTGATATACACAGAGATCTATTTGCTCACGTTGTCGTTGTCTAGAAATCTGAGTTCAAGGTGTAGACAAGTTTGGCTTCTTTGGAAACCTCACTGCTTGGACTGTAGATGTCCATCTCCTCCTCATGTCATCACCTGGTCTTTCCTCTGTGTGCAACTGTGTTGAAACTCCTTATAAGGACAAGTCTTACTGGATCAGGACCCACTCTACCGAACTCATTTTAATTAACTCTTGAAAGGCTATCCCTGAATCAGTCACATTCCAAGATACTGGAGGTTAGGACTTCGACATGTGACTTGAAGGGTGAGATCATAATTGAGGAGTCAATGCCTACCCTCCAGCTCCCCCAAAGCCCATACAGCCTGCTGCGGGAGCTGAGTGCCTTTAGCACACGCACTCAGTCATATATCAATTTTTGGAACTCCCAAGCAGCCTAACAGTTTCAGATCTGGCTGACTCTCAAAATTATGTGAATCACATTTCTGAGCACAACCTCTTAGGCAGTGGAGGACACTGTGAAGATGGCCAGGACCCCCTTCTCCGCTGATCTTTGAATTACCGATCAAATCAACAGACTCCCTGAATTCATCTCATTTCATCCCGTATCCCTTTCCCTTTGCCCCAAGTTTGCGATCCTACGGATCATTTCTAAGCTGAAGAAAGGTTTGCTTCTTCAATTGCTTTTTGCAAACAAACTAAACATTCAGTCTGCTTGGCAATCCTTGAGCATCCTAGTAGTTTTCAATCAGGACAAGTCTTATGTCAACAGGATCACATTGTAGTGAAATAATGCTCAGGGAAGTCTTAGGAAAAATTTCTGCCTGAACAATGGTGTAGCTCATTATTCTAAGTTAGGACCTGCCTACTTTGGGTTTAGTATTTGTTGACTTTGAAGCACATACTATCCTTGACAACCTGTACTTCAACTGCATAATTTCTAAAGCTCTCTACAAAGCATGACAATTGTGTATTTCAGGCAAAATATAAAATGTTGTTATCTAATTCAGGATTCCAACTTGAGAAGCCATTGGTTGAGAGAACGCTAGAAACTTTGTTAGGAGGTTGAAAATAATGTATGCTGTAAGCATAGAAATAATAGTAATTCTTAATTTTCCTAAAGATGTTCATACAGATTAAATATCTTACATGTAGAAATCATGTCCCTGAAATAAATTTTTCAGTTAACATTTACAATCAGAACTCTGAGCCCTGATTTCTCTTACTGAAAGGAATACACCATCTATCAGTGATACTAAGGGGCAGAGAACTAGGTTATTGGGAGTAAAGATCACTTGAACGTTTATGTCTAAAGAAGAATGTCATCAACCAGCTAGCTCAGATACAAGAACACCCCAACACTCTGCAGTTAAACAAAATAATCCCTGCAATAACTTTTAAGAATAAAAGGCAGTGTCTTCAGGGAAAAGAAGATTAAATTAGGTGAGTTTAAGATCTAGCCCTATTTCCACTAGGCATTTGCTGTGTAAGTTGGGATAATTCATGTATCATTTGGGGGGTTTTTTATAGTCTCTTCTGTAAGAAAAAAGGGAATATGGCATGAAAACCCTAAAAAAACAGCATTGAATTGTGAACTTTGGGGAACTTGATATCCATGAGTCTGGATTCTATTTCTAAACCTTCCTTCAGCTCATGGATGCCCCATTGACTATTCCATGTGGCATAAGGACTGGGCAGAGAGCAAAAGCAAGAACACACAACCCTGTACAATGACCAGAAAAGGTCTCAGGACACAGCATGCCTATGAGAAGCCATGGCAGTAGGCTGGGTCCTCTGATCCTCAGCGCCTCCCACTTGCTAAAGTAGAGACACTCAGCTATTCATCAGGAAGTCTCTGGAATACCCACAAGACATAGTGATGATGAAAGCATGTCAATAAAGCAAGCATATCCCCTTGGGTCACACTATGTCACTCCCCAGCTATCTTATAAGGCGTAATATAGAAAATACAATAGCCATGAAGATGCTGTTGCAAGCAGAGGTCAAGTTCACACAGCAGAGAGAAAGACAGGAATTGATTACTGATGAATTGTTTTTACAAATTCCTAGAGAAATGAATGGGGGCATTTTTCTTGCATTGTTTAAACAAATCTTGGCCTCATAATCCCAGTAGTCTACAAATTTCTTCCAAGGGGAAAAATCTCCCAAGTACCTTCATGGCAAATGCCAAGAGCTGCTGTTGTAGGCATTGCCCAACGACTCTCAGAAAACCTGCCAGTTGCCATTCCTTTTGGGTTGGGCATCCATTAGCTGTAGACAGAAGACCACATCACCCAAGGATCCTGTCTGTCAAGAAAAGACCAAAAGCTGGCCAGATCACAGTAAGGTCTGTTGTTTACAGAATTGTATGCCAGAGTGGCATTTTCTTTTTTTTCCCATTTCACATGGCAAGTCTCATTAAGCCTTAGGTATGCAAAGCAAATTGGGTTAGTGAGAGTTACCCACAAAAGTTTCCAAAAACACAGAGCCCCAAAGGATTCCATTAAGTTAGCGAGAACTACGACCGGAATCAGCTGGCTGATAAACTCCACCGGAGCATTCCACCCAGAATTAGAGAAACAATAGTAATAATCACAGACAGGATCAGGTGACCAATAACCTACTTTCAGTCTTCATACACTGACCTCCCCTTGATATTTCATATGAATATAATTAGATATGTATATATAATTCTGTATGTGTCTCTTACCTATGATTTATTTCCTTTAGCATATTCTTTTTAAAAAAAGATTTCAATTATTTTCACGTAGAAGAACTGGGGTGTAGGCCAGAGGTGCAGGGGGTGAGAAGATTCACCACAGACAGAGTGGGGAGCAGAACAGGTGGATCTACTGAAGTACACTGGTGAGGGGAGCTGTGGGCAAGACAGGAGAGGTCAGCTCCCGGGCTGAAGATCAAACTCAGGCCTTAGCAGTAATAGTGCCCACCGAGATTTAATCGCTGGGCCACCAGGAAGGCGCCTCCTTTAGCATATTCTTAAGGTCCATCATGTTATAACATTGCATTGTTACAATAGATGGACAGTGGATAGTTTTCAATGCTGGCCCTCATGAATGCTTTTTTGAACATTGATGCAGAAGTCTTTGTGCATATGTATGCTTTTATTTCTATTGGGTAAGTACCCAAAGATGGAATAGTAGAGTAATATGGTAAATTTATCTTTAAGAAACAACTAAACTGTTTTCCAATTTGACTCTACCACCTTACAGTCCTGCCGACAATTTTGGAAGCTCCCAGTTTCTCCACATTCTCGGCAACACTTGTTATTGTCTGTCTCTATTAGACGAAACAAAAGACTGAAACTCAGCTTCTCTTTGGGGAAGAATATCTGGATTTCCTTCATGGGAATAAGCACAACAACAACAACAAAAGATGTCATTGCTAAGTTATCATAAGGATGTAAAGACTTAAATATCTCTTTGAATTCCATAATTATTTCTTTTATTATGTCAAATGTACTCAAAGTAAAACCTGTGACTTGCTTTACTATTGAAAATAAGTTGTTATTCGTCTCCCTGCATTTTAACCTCTCTGCCTCCCCGTAACCTGGTATGAAAAAAGCTGCAGTTGCAGTCAACACAAAATAACCCAGAAGTGGTGAAAGGAGAAATGACAAACCAGACCCAAAAAAAGTATGTAGCCTGATGATGCTAAAAAAGAAATGGAAACAGCTCAAGACCATAGAAACAAAAATCTAGGCTGCTGAGTCTTGGCTTCTTATTTCACCAGTTACCAGTCGCTTCCCTGAAATAAAAAGGTTAGTCATTACTCAGTGGAAAATTTTGGTGAAGGGAAAAAAAATTATTCGGACAGAGTCTCTTGTCCAGACCGCAAATTACTTTACAAGTGACAATTAATTGGGACATACAACACATGGTCCTGCGTTGTATGATTGCAAAACCCTAGTGAACCCAGTTGTCTTTTAGGATGCAACATTTGGGGGAGAGAATTGGGATCTGGGGATTTCACAGGAATTTTTACAGCAGATAAAGGCCACTTAGGTACTTTGTGAGGGGAGATCTTCCCTTTTGTCAAGTCTCCTAGAGAAAAAGCAAAACAATCTAATGGATTTGCCTTATGTTATCAAAATCTCATTCTCCTTGGGGGCATGGATTAAAGCTAACTCTTCCTGCTAAGTTTTAGGACGCTTCCTGGTATTTTATTACTTACAATTCCCAATTTCAACCAATAAAGGGTGGCCACGGAGCAAACTGTAGTTTGCTCTTAATCCAACTAGTGTTTATTGACCATCCATGTAAGTCAGGCATCCCATCTCCTGAAATTGTCAATTCAAGCTTTTTTTTTTTTTTATAGTGGTGTCACAGCACTAAGATTGCCAGCAATGGGTGGTGACAGCTGGGTGTGGAAGATGGAAGGACCACATGACACAGCAAGAAATTAAATCATGGAACCTTTGTAAAATAAGAGAAGCAGCAGAACAGAGATATTCTCACTGCCATGCCCTAAGATTGTGACATCATTGGCCAATCTGTTCAATACTTTGTTGGTGCTGGGGTTTTCTCTCCCCCACCCCCTAAATCTTGAAGTTTTCCAGGTTCGGTCAAAGCCCAAACCATCAGGCCAAGTGCTATTTTCAGCTCGGGCAGCTCCTTGTTTTGCGAGTTCAGCCCAGACAGGAAACCACCCAGTCTGGGAGGATTCAGTAAGATCCCAAAAGAACACACACACTCAGGTGCAAGACCTTCAAAGTGGCTAGGGATGTTCTAGTTAATTCCCATACACACATGAGAAGTCAACCATCAGCCATGGTTTCTCTAAGGGATGAGCATTATTTCATATAAAAAGCATGTGTGTGTGTCTATACATAAATATATATGTAAATATATGTGGCAGGTGACTCTAAAAAGCATTTTATGAATCTTGCTGCTCCTTTGCATGGTTTTCCATAAGGAACCTGTGGCGAGCTGAGACAGAGTTTTAGTATAGGAAGATGTTTCATCTTGATTGAAAAATTCTGCTGGTTAAAAATGTTTGTGAGTGTGAGGGGAGTAATATGCAACAGATTTTATACACAAGAAAAAAACAGGTGTCACATGGAGAGTTAGGGCTAGGGCAGGGGCAACTTCTTTAAGCTGTTCTTGACTTAATCATCCTTTCCTGCCACAAGAAATGAGGCCTCTCTGAAGCTCCAGTCCTTGGGTCCTTTTGACATTCTTGTCCTGCCAGTGCTCATGGTGGCTTCAGAGTTGAGAGAGGAGACGGAGAGGGCAATAGGACTCATCAAACAACCCAAAAGTAAGTGCAATATTTGGCATACACTTATACTAGAAAACTATGCATTAATCCTCTGAAATTCAAATTTCAGTGGTTTTCTTGAATTTTGTCTAGCAAGCCTGTCATAGATACTCATTACTCCTTCATCTCTCTGCTTTGATTTTTTTTATGGACACTTTCTGCCTTTTTGCTCTTTATTTCCTCATGGAGTTTAATCCAGGCCAGGGAACAGAGCAGATAATCTACCTGTGGTCACTGGATAAATAGATGGACTAATGTAACCTAAATCATCAATTCTTACAAGTCCCATTATTTTACATAAACTGTTCAAGTTAATCAAAGAGCCTAAATATCGGTGGAATCTTTCAATTGCATGATTTCAGACCAGACAATTCAATATTTTTTACAGTTGGCAGATTAGTACTTGAATTGGAATGAATTACTCTCTTGGAGGGAGGACCAAGAAGTTCTACTCAACTATGAGTACCTAACATTTGTTAAAGACTCACTATTGGCAAATATATACTTATATTAATACTTAATTCTCACAAAAACCTTTAAACTAGGAGTTTAACCCTTTTTCACAGATGAGGAAAGTAAAGCACAGAGACATTCAGTGATTTTCCCAATATTGTGCAATTGCTAAGTACTACAGGAATTTGAAACCAGGCCATCTGGTTCCATTGCTGATCTCCTAACTACTTAGCTATACAGCATCTTAAGTAGGAGGAGACCATGTCTTCTACTATGCTCACTCCATAATTTTTGCATTAGAAAGTAAATGCAGTCTTCCTGATCATCCTTGCCTTAGTTGTGTTCCTCTACTGTCCATTCTACCCTTGGACAGAGTCCTTTCCTTCTATAAACCTTTCCTTTCTCCATCCCCTACCCCCATGTAATGCTCAGTCAACCTTGCAAATGACTTTCCAAAACGATGACAAAAATATGAAAGAGAAAACTCCCAGGGGAGTTTTACCCCAAATGCCATAGCTTATCAAGCAAATCTTCTCCAAAGTCCCTGCCCAGAAGAGATGACAGAGCAAAAAAGTAGGAGTAATTAATATAATATAAAAGACTTCTTTTATGAAATTGGGTAGTTTGGGTGGGGTTTGCTGGACAGATTTCTCAGACTGGAAATTCACGTCCAGTCAATAAACAGAGACCCCCAATGCCTGACATACTTCATTTTATTAAGATGGTGATCTCTAGTGACTCAAGCATCTATGCTTTGGGGGGAAAAGAATATTCTGGAAAGTTCTCTAATCTCATTTCATGTAGATGACTCTAAAAATATTAGGTGTGATGCTATTTTATCTGCATCTGATAGAGATGTAATGTATCTTTATTATCCAATTTAAAACTAATATTTTAGGTGATGACAGGTTGAGAAGACTGGATTCACTGGATTCACACAACTGGAACTGGAAATTATCAACTGGAAGAAATCTAATCCAGTTTGACTGAGGGCTGAAAGGAACAGGGATGAGGTTGAATTAATATTTTGGAAGGTCAATTCATCAGCTGTAATAAGTCAATTTCAAGGGGAAAAATAATGTATTAAAGCATGAGATGCTTCAGTTAGAATGGAAAAAGTTACAACCAGCCAATATCAAGAGAAATTTCCAAAAAAGATTATTCAAACTATTTCCCAAGATTTTTTTTCAAAACTACTTTTAAAGAAAACTAAATCATTTTCCACCTGTAATAATGAGGGTAAAATCCTCTGTAGGCAGATACAGTTAGCCAGAATATTACTCTATTTCTCAAGATTTTTGACTTTCAAATATCGAAGGGTTTTTTGTTCAATTCACAGCAAATTTATTAATTTCTGTTCCATCATCTGCCCACAACATTCCACTAAACTTGGGTGTTCCGGGGCTTTGGGAATACAGCTGAAGGATCTATCACTTTTAAAAGAATGAAAACCACTGGCACTCCCTTTGGATAACAATGCACTGTGTGCTTCCTCAATCAAGTTTCCAGAAGCCTCAGGCCCATATCACTCTTAACATTCTAACTACTGTCAGGAAAGAGAGAAGTACCTGGCCTACGTCACCACCGCCTGCAGGTTGCTGGGTCTTCTCCTGCTAGGACCAATGAATTTAAGTAAAACCCAACACACAGTTGCCATGGGAGAGAGCAAGCAGGTATGTAGACTTCTGGGCCTCAGCCAGGCCTCTTGAACCATTGCATCTTATCAGGATGCAAAACTTCATTTCTACGCAAAGCCAAACTCTCGGTTTCTCTCCTGGGGCTCTGTGAGGGGAGCATGGACACCAAGGTGCAGAATCTCAGCCTCTGCTCTCCACTTGGAGGAAGGGACATGTTGGGTGACCTTATCAAGGTAGAGTTGAGAAAGGTAACTACTCTATACTTTGGGTCTGATGTTATCACAGTCAAAATGATCACCTGCTTAAGAAATATCAAGAGTGGGCCTCCCTGGTGGCGCAGCGGTTAAGCGCTGCACTGTGGAGCTGTTGGCAGTGAGCGGCGCGGGTTCGACGCCCGGCCAGGGAGAATCTCACATGGTGCAGCAGACCTCTCCTGCCTCGCCCGCTGCTCCCCTCAGCAGTGTACTTCTGATCTGCCTGTTCTGCTCCTCGCTCTGTCTCTGGTGAACCCTCTTGCCACCCCACGCCTCTGGCCTGTACCCCAGCTTGCATGTATAAATAAATAAAAAAAAATCTTTTTTTTTTTTTTAAAAAAAGAAATATCAAGAGAGCTTTACCAGAAAACACTGATGGAGCAGTAGCGGGGGAGGGGGGGCAGGGATAGGGAGGGGAGGGGAGATGGGATAGGAAAGATTACAAGAAAGGGGGAGAGACAACTGGAATGAAAAAGAGAAGGTGGGGACAAGTGACTGAAGCCCTTCTCTGATTGAGCCTGAACCTCTGACAGCTAGAGAAGTCACTCTTGTTTTTTAAGGTTCTGTTTCATTAAGACCAGGAGTTGGGCAAGCTTCCCTCCTCATCCCTGGGCCAATATACTTCTCAGTTATTGCTGCCATTGAGAAGGAAAGAAAGGAATTCACAGTTGGCATCATTGCTGAGACAGATTTACATTTCACTGTGGAAGATGCATGTTTTCTCAACTTTACTCAGTTCCAATCTGTTCCAGTCCAATGACTTTTTTATCCTTTTTCCTCATTTTTGTAGGGACAGAAAGGAAAAGAGGACAAAGAGAAGGGGGTGGGGAGAGAAGGGGGAAGCAGAGAGAGAGAGAAAGAAAGAGAGAGAGAAAGAGAGAGAGAGGGGAAATGCTGTTATGGTTTAATCAATACTGTCCATTGGCCTTTGAAAGTGGAATCTATTCTCCATGTGCACAGCAATCAGAATTTGGATGTAACTGTTTCTTGATTCATTCATGGTTCCCAATATGACTTAGTTTTTTAATGGTAAAAATCCTTATAAAAGGCTGAATACAAAACAAAGGACTATTCTCCTCTCCAAAATCTAATCCCTTAATTAACTATAAAATGCCAAAAGAACTTCATTCTAGAGGAGCCCATACATTAGACTATTCCAAGTCTTGAACCTGGAAACAAAACACTCACCAAATATTGTAGGTTAGACCAATTGGAGACAAGAATTTTACCTCTCAATTGCCTTAATTTCGTCGATGAAATGATTCCCCGGCCCTATTTCGCGTTTATCATTTTATTTGTCAATAGGACAAATTTCAAAATGAGTCTTCCCTATCACCCTGCAAAACAGAAAAATAAAGACCTGTAAAATATAAATCTCCTCTTGTGAGTTGGCATTAGCCAAGCCTGTAAGATTTAACAACGAAAATCTAAATAAATAAAGTAGACCTAGGAGACTTAAGTTGAAACCAGAACCAATTGCCCAAGCGCCTTATCAGGTACGATCCCGGCCCAGAGATGGAGGTAGAGTGGGCGGAGCGAGGGAAGCGAGCTATAAAATCAGATCCTGGGATCATGCAAACCCACACTTCTCGGGTTCTTATGCCTCTGGAAAAGGTCTACTGCATTTGGAATTATTTGACTAAAAAAAAAAAAAAAGGGTAACTATTGACTTCATTTTGTCTAAAAGTGTAGATAGATATATGCATGTACAACTCTACAAATACACATTCCAAATAAATTAGGAAATGACATAATTAGTTTAGCATGGCGGTTGCAGCCACTTGAACAAGAAGGAAAAAAAAAAAAAAGACCCAACTGCTGCTGTCTGTTTCTGGCTACTTAACAAGCACTGAAATGACTGCGAGGGTCTGTCCCGCTGAAGCCTGCTCAGAACTGAGTCTCCTCCATCTAGATCAAAAATGAACGAAATCGATTTGGCTGCGTCTCTGAGTCGTAAACTCTTTCAGAAAGTGTTTGGATCTTTTCTATTTGTTGGACACAGCCGGAAAGTAGCAAAGCACAGGAAGAAGGGGAGAGGAACAGGAAGAGGAATAGAAGAGGAAAGAGAAAAGAAAGGAACAGGAGAAAAACTCCTTCGCGACCCAAGCAAAAGGGCGCTGTATCTCCAAAGCACTGCCAAGAAGTTCCCAGTCTGATTTCTTTGCTCATCAGAGCATGTGTGTGGGGCTTCATTCCAGCCCCATGAGCCATTTACCTGATGGATGATCCTATTCCAGAAGTAACCCAAGCTACCTGTAGCACAAGTTTCACTCCTGAGAACAAAAGAAGTCACTGTCCTCTCTTGTACTTGGTTCGAACAGAGCCCCAAAATCATTTCATGTTCTTAGGAACTTCCGAAGGATTAAACAATCACACATGAAACGTGATGTATGTTGAAAGGTTGTCAATATGAAACATCACCCAGAATTTTTTTCCTTCACACATTTGACTGTACAATGGTTGAAAATGTCCCTGTACCCATGTTCTCATTAGCAGAATGATTTCAAAACAGGAATTCCAAAGAAATAGGCATGCGAGTGACATCGATAGTCCATGAGAAATGTGAAGTCTTATTTTGATCAGAACTTGCTCGTAATCAGGTCCCCACCCCACCCCACCAGGATCTAGTAGTGCTCCCTGCTGGACTCAACTAAAAACCAGAATCAGGTCGGAACCAAATATTTCCTGGGTAGCTACTGCTCCAAGCTGTGGGCTGCTGGGCAAAAAATATTGATGATCCAGCCAGACACACTCATTGGTTTTATGGATTTTATATTAAAAGGGAAAAGAGTCCAACAAATCTTCCTAGGGGAAATACTGTCAGGATAGCACCCGGCCTAGTGAGAGAGGGGAGCAGGGAGGTCTAATTCAATAAGGCGAGACAGTGAGGGTGGGTGCAAAATCATTTCCTTGCCTCAGAGAGTGGGACAATGAAGGTCTATTGATTGATTGAATTTTTAGACTTTGTCTTGTTCAGAGAACATTTTTTCTCAGGATGCATTTTTTGGAGAAAAATAGAGTAGGCCACAAGAGAGAGCCCCCTGATCTGAAGGCTACTCAACTGGAAGTTATAATGAAGCATTTGCCATAAAGCCACAGAGGCAGGGTGTATAGGCCATAGGTGGGAAGATTTTGCTCTGGTTATGTCATAGAGAGGGGACACTGGCTGGCGGAGGCAGGATTTCACCCAGATGCCCTAACGCTGAGGTCAGTGCTCTCTGTCTTGATTACAATTCTCAGGCGCCCACATCCTGTTTTCTCCCAGGCTCTGAACTCATCTGCATAGCCAAACCCAGTCAGAATGTTCCTTTCAGTCCTGGGTCTCTGTGCAAGGCTGAAACTATGTCAGTAGCCCCTTAATCCATCACAGGCCTCGCCTGAATGACATGAGGTAAGGAGCGGCCCAGCTTCAGGTGCCAGCTAAGTTCTGATAATTGACAAAGGCTACTTTGCATTTTGAATTTCCACATGCAGGAAAATGCAGAGCCCTCTTCCCGTCTTATCAATAAAAGCACCAAGTCTAGAAATCGGTTTCCTGATGTCTTGCCTGGAATCCTTCTCAAAGTCTTTATTTTTATATCTGTGGGTAGCAGGGGTGGGGGGGAATGCATTTTCTCTTTTCCAAATTTGAGGTTTGCAAAGTATTATGAACCCTTGTTTAAATTGCAGTGTCACTTTATACAATATATTTGTATTATTAAAAATTGACCACGGTAAATGACTGGTAAAATATGTGGTATGGCACCAAACAATCACTGGGTGGGTTTAAATGCATTTCCAAGACCTGTCATTATGAAATCCCCCAGGAGACTCAGGGAAGTAGTAAGGTTATATTTGCCATCACCAGGGTCATCCTAAACATATGAAAATGCATTTAACTTAATACAAGCTATTGGTGGAAACCAGTTAGGATGAATGTTTCATTTAACTTCCCTTATGAAGTACTCTGTGAACAGTCTAAAATCGCAAATTGCAGACCTGGAAACATCATCCAACTTAATCCCTTCTCAAGTACTTAAATGCCTCTGGTGATAAGGATCTCACAACCTTTTCCACAGTCCAGACAACCACTTGAAGTTTTAAAAACTACAATCCAGAAAAGCATGAAGGAAAAAAAAATTCTCCAACCCACCTTCAACAAAGAGAGCAGGCAACCAAGAGGCAACATAGTCTTTTCCAGGATAGTCAAATCAATCAATCAAGCCTATTGAATACATGGAACAGCACCTTGAGGCGGAACAGAGCCAACGCAGATCTGATAGCCCAGCTCATTAGCTTAGCAAACATGTACTGAGTACTTATTGTTTACCTAGCCCTGCTCTGGCATGGTGGATAAAGCAATGAATAAAACAGGCTAATTCTGGTTGCTGTCGCAGGAACAGTTCATCTGAAGTCATAAAGACAGCGCTGCTTTAGGGTGAGGTGCCTACCTTTGTCCTAAGACTTGTCATTTCATTATCTCATTGAAGAGGAAATAATCACTTCCAGGCTTGGCTCACTGCCTGGAAGGGATTTGCCTGTCCTCATGGGCCTTCGCTGGGGACTCTCGCACATCCCAGAGATGCATATGGCCCGTGTGAAGGTCACGGGCGTGTGGCGGTTGTCTCAGCCTGAGTGAGTGTGGGTGGGTGCACCCCTGGCAGAGAAGGGCACCCTGTCCAGGGTTGGGTCGGTCCTGCCTTTATCCTGAGCATCCAGAGAGGCTCTGGTCACCCCAAACCCTCACTGGATAAGTGGGCTGGAAAATGAAGGAATGAGAAGGATTGTTTCTTATCAGAAGGGCTTGAGGGTCTTTCTTTAGAATTTTGGTGATGTTTTGGGGGCTGGGAGTCCAAATCTGGTTTCACTGTACCTGGCTTCACTTAAAGCAGTGTCCGAGGCCTCCCCGCCATGGCAAGTCAGGACGAACTGTGCTCACACATTTGACTCCCAGAATGACTCTGTCTGATGTACTGTTATCTCTCTGTGAAATCCCCACCTTTGGGAAGGCTAAATCCTGTTCCCCAGGCCTCATGGCTGGTGCACGGTGGGGCCGGAGGGCTTGATGTCTGGCTGTCTTTCGAAAGGGTAAGGAGAGCCTGCTCGTTTAATCATAGGGGAATTTAACTGATGCCATGAGCAGAATGTCAAGTTCAATTTCAGGGGGAGGATCTGTAAGGGGCTTTTGGAGGAATTAACCCTAAGCTGAGGTTTGATGTTCAAAGAGGACATGGGCTGATGGAGACAGATACAGGGAGAGGGAGCAGAGGGAAGAGATTTTGCCAAAGACAACAGGTGCCCCGGCCCCAGGTGCCGTGCATGACATGAGCCCACAGCAGGATGCTTTCAGTGGGTCCTTTGATGCAACTGACATGAACCCATTTTGTTGGTGGTGGTGCTTGGATCGTAGCTTCATTATGAGTCAAGTAATTTCTTCAG
This sequence comes from Scalopus aquaticus, assembly GCA_004024925.1. NCBI lineage: Eukaryota > Metazoa > Chordata > Mammalia > Eulipotyphla > Talpidae > Scalopus > Scalopus aquaticus. The sequence continues at coordinate 15,019 of PVIJ01012030.1, forward strand.
TGATTATTTATTAACTAGGATCAGCCGGTCACTTCACAGGAGCTCCAACTACTCTACCAGCCCCAAGGTGTTCCTCCTGGGTGAAGTGAGCACATAGGGGGCCGAACGACGCTCGAGTAACAGACAAGACTTGAAGATGGAAGAAAACGGGCAAATGTGCTCTTGCTTCCTAAACCAGCCCATCCTGGGTCTATGTGATGCACGCTGGTCCAACCATGACACCAAAGGCATATTCTGAACCCCGAAGGAGTGATCTAAAGTTTATTGGGGAGCCATGGGGTGTCTGGGGGAGATGCGCAAAGAGAACCAATAAATCTCTGGCAAACAAATGCAAGCGATTTGGGTTAGAGAAATGCTGGGTAATAAAATGTATCACTGAGGCATAATAACTTTTAAAAGTGATGCTGGTTCAAGTACAGACAGTGGGTCACTCACAATCGTTCCCTCAACCTGCCCTTAACGTGCAAGCTAAAAAAAATCATTACAAACCTCTACCAACAGGTGAAAACACAACACCGTGTTAATTTCCCTTGCCTTAACTGCTGTTAAAGATTGAACATTTTCCAGCTGTAATGACCATTGTTCCTATATTCCTGGCCATTGTACTTTTCTTTTGGTGAATGTTATATTTTTAGATTTTTATGAAAGTAACATTGGTTTAAGCACTTGTAGGTGACTCAGAAATATAAAATCCCACCTCTGCAGGTGTATGGTTGTTGGAGTTTTATGCATGCATTTAAGATTTTTATATATCAATGACATTAATTTTTGGAATTTTTTTGCTGCAACAAAACTACACATTCCATTGATTTGTTGACATAACTGTAGACTCTGCCCCCTCCCTACAGCCTGGTGTACTTGAAAACACACATGCTTGCTGGTCTCTGCTGTCATTCCTTCTTTCTCCAAAAGGACCAAAAAGGAGATGAAGCAATTGAATCTGGTGAAATTCCATCATGTCATACTTCTTGGGTCCTCCATTAGCCCACTCAGAAACTTCAGCAGTTATATCTAAACAACATCACTTCTTTTATGAGAAGCCACATACTCCCTGGAACCCCATACTATCAAGAAAATGGGTGTCAATTTGAAGAATTGTTCAAGATACAAAAAAATATTCCCAGTGATAATCCACCCTGTTTCTACAATCCATCCTTGACTATTTAAAAAGTGCACAACGCCTTTATTTCTCTCTGAAGATGATAGCTCCCGTGCTGTCAAGAGTAGACAAGGAGCTAGGTGGGTAGCCTGGCTGCCCACCTGTGACATGGCTGAGTAAATAAACAAAGAAGTCTCCCAACCGGGCCTCCCTGGTGGCGCAGCGGTTGAGCGCTGCCCTGTGGAGCTGTCGGCAGCGCGCTATGCGAGTTCGACACCCAGCCGGGGAGAATCCCACATGGTGCGGCAGACCTCTCCTGCCTCGCCCGCTGCTCCCCTCAGCAGTGTATTTCTGATCTGCCTGTTCTGCTCCCCGCTCTGTCTCTGGTGAACCCTCTCGCCGCCCCACACCTCTGGCCTGTACCCCAGATTGTATGCAAAAATAAATATTAAAAAAAAAAGAAGTCTCCCAGCCATGTGCACATTCGCAACACTAAATCCAGTGTCTCTAGCTCTCCCTCCCTCGGATTTGATTGACTTCGATCCTCAAAGCTTCTTCCAGGACTGGGCGCCCAGCAGATCCAGGATTACACCATGTAGTATATTTATCTAATGAAATATGAGCTGTGCATACAATGAGCAATGCGTTGCCCCAGACACCCCATCCATCTGCATAAAATAACCAATCTCAGAAAATAAAAGTCCTGGGAAAAGTTAAAACTGGGTACATGCCTAGGATTAACAAGGGGCTCAGGGGCAGAACTGCAGCGATTTTATTGACTTGGAATCAGTGTTCAGGGAAGGGATTTGCTCGTTTACCGTAGGTCTATAAAACTCATTTGTCATCTAAAGACCAGCGGTGCCGTCTGCACAGCAGCCAGCGGGTTACAAAGAGCGGCCCCTCCGATGGAAATGATGTGTTTGTCAGCGACAGCTGATCACTCCGGCTCTGCACCAACTGATTCTCCAGGCTGGTCAGCTCAGCCAGAGGCCCTTCCCACCATCTCACACTCCCACTCAGCGCCCTTAACTGGGGCCACAAACCATAGTAATACAGTAATGGGAATAGTGCTCCATATGCATTGAGTGTCTCTGATATATCAGGAATATTCAGAGATATTTCACTAAAAATCTCATTTAGTGCTCCTAGAACCCTTTGAGGTAGTTACACTGCATGAGGTAGTTGCTACTGCATGTTTGAGGGTACATGCATAAATCGAGGCTCAGAGAAGATACAGCGCTAGAATGTCATGAAAACCAAGATTTTGACTCTATGGCTGTACTTGGTTACATCCAACATGTCACCATCACGCTGCTGGAAAGGCAGGAAAGTGTGGACATCAGCCCAGCAGAACTGATTTCTCTTACTGGAAAAACAAAGGCTAAGCCCAACTTCAATGGTACAATCTCAGATTGACAGGAAGGTAGCTCCCCACGATGGGGAATGCCCAATGACAGCATCTGGGGTGAAGAAGACTAAAATTCTAAGGTTGTTTTCTCAACACTCGGACTCTCTGGCAGGACAAGCACAGAATCACATCCGTCTGGTCCTTTGGGTAAGGCTGGTTGCGGGATCGCTGCCCTGTGCATGGGAAGAACTCCCTGACACTTCCCAACTTGGCTCTAAACATCTTTGCTCTAGAAGAAAATCAGCTTCATGTAGGAAAGTACCCCAAAAAGGAGAAGGTTGAGAAGAACTGACAGCAAAAAGGGAGCAGAAGCAAAGTGGCAGCAGGCATTCTGAGTTCATCCCGGATAAGAACATGAGCCCAGATGCAAGTGTGAGTCCAGACTCCGTAGTTTAGACAAAGCGACTTTTTAGCTATAAAATCAGGAGAAGAATAGACCCTGTTGCGTGGGGTTGCTGTCTGGGTTTAATGACATACAGCACATGAAAGAGCTTGGCACATAAAAAGGACACAGTCAGGACAGTTGATTTGTTGTTAACTCCTCCTCCTGTTCTTTCCGTGCCCATCCAGCATCCACCGATGCTCCATGCTGGCTCTCTGCACCTGCTTCCTCCGTTCCAATCTCACCCCCCTCCTATTTATGCAGAGTCAACTGCACAGACTTATGGTGAGTAGCAAAGAATGACTTTCCCACCGGCTTTCAGATATGGCCAATCACAAGTGGGCTTATTCTCACCGCTTTCTCGCCAAAAGTCGAAGCAGAAAGAATGGAACCCTGAAGGTCTAACTATTCTCAACTGTGATTGTTTCCTTCTTAATAAAAGCTCTCGACAGCACCTAATTCTATCAGCCACCCACACTCCGCAATCTGCTATTTACTCAGAAATGTAATCTCCTACAAAAGTCTTTTCTTTCTCGACAAAGTGTCATGCTCCATCTTCAACATACTACCAACGTTGAAGATAGTGGAGGGCAGGGGAGATGGAGTGCAGCAAGATGCAGTTCTTAAGAGCTGGGGTTCACATTGGGGTAACAGAGAAGCAGAAAGGGCAGTGACCATGGAGAGGTTTACAAGGCAGAGTGAGCCAAAAAGACCCAATTCCCAGAATGGCTGGCTGAGTTTCTGCATGTTGACCCATTCTTCTCCACTTTGATGTAGAACTCAATCATGCTACTCTAAACCCACAAGCATTTCACTCTATTTGGACAAACTGGAGAACCACTTCCCGAACCTTCACGTAACAAAATGGTGTCTTGTAAAACAGAGGTGCAAGGAGAAAGAGATAAACTGCATAAGCCTGCACAAATAAAAAGTCCAGATCGGCAAAGGCATTACGGAAACACAACCCAAATAAAATAAACCTGGGGTTTTCCTCCACGGACCTTGAATCACGAATTACACCGCTTATCCCACACAGAAACTTTGCCCTGCACCACCCCAGATGAAGCCCAAGTGTCAGCTTCAATATTAGAACTTAATTCTACATTTCCTTAGGCGGCTCACTCATTCCATGCCTGAATGTTCTGTGGTCAAGGCGATGTTAGTGGTCTTTAAGAGATTACCTCAAAGGCAAGAGTCTCTCCCTACAAGACCAGAAGGATTTTCAAAGAAAAAAAAAACACTGCCAACTGCGGAACCATTTAGCTTTCAAGACTTGAAAATGACTTACGGCCATATGTTCACATCCGTGGCTGCCAGGTTTCAGGCCTGGGAGATGTCCTCTTCTTGCGTTTCAGACAATGTGTCACCAGCCAAGTATTCGCCAAGCACCTGAGTGATGGCGCAAGGGCAGCTGGAGAACATCAGGGAGACCAGAGGCTTCTCTGCCCTCAGGGCACTTCCAGTCGAATTGGGAGGCCTTTGTTTCAGGGCTTATTGTGGTTTTGTTGCTGTTGTTTCAGCGTCGCTGTCCTTGGGGTTGTTTGACATACAGTCCAGTAACACGAGAATGTCTGGGTTCCACTTGCTCATGTTTGTAGCATGACTTCACTACCCCCCAGGACTTCCTATTTACACAACTTCATATGTGACCTTGGCAAAGGATGGCGACTGCAGAAGGGCACACATGTACCTGGAGAGGGGACGCGAGTGATGTCCTGGTCAAGGAGAAAGAGCTAGGAAATGGTGCGCTTCGGGTGGGACAGGAGGGGATGCGTTGGCAGAGTTGTGAGAAGAGGGAAGGAGTGTTCTTTCCCTGGCAAGACGGTAACAGATGAGAAGGCACCAGGTCCAGGCAGCCAGGTGGGTGCCGTGGCTGGCAAACGGGGGGCCGGTTCTCTCTTTGCTTTGGCGGAGCTACCGTAGTGCAGAGATGCATTCACACAGAACTTTAAAGGGTAGGAAACAGAAGGGTTTTGTCCCCTGCGGAGAGTGTCCCATTTTCCACTCAGGCCCAATTTGCGTGCCACAGTTCTGACTCGGCGATCCGCCTCTCAATGGGCGCCTATGTTCTCGCCAGGAAGGGCAGCCCTTGCTAAATGTTATGGTTTGGAATGATCCTTCACAAGGATGGAAAACTGAGTTAATTCAATTAAGGCCCGGGGTCCTGGGCTTTGAACCAGCCACAGTCTCAATTTTATGAGAGGATGAAAAGTTAATTATTTGCCGAGTTTGAGTGAAGTCTACTTTGAGAATCCCTTTCCAAGAGAGTAATTTCCACTTCAGCTTCCCTGTGGAAAATCAAGGCAGGTTGAACCAGGGTCATGGAGAACCCCGCAGCTGATGTTCAGACCGGGGTCCCCGTACCCCTTGGCTCATGTTGTCTCTTTCATCCCATCCTCAGAGAACTCGATGTCCCCTGGAGGGTGCCCCGAGTCCGTATTTACCTGCAGTTGATTCTGAAAACTAGAAAAGAAAATACAGATCAAATTCTGGAAGTCAAGTTTTTAAGGTGTTTTTTAGGGGAAGGGCTTGATAAATCATTTGATGGGGTTTTCTCTTTCTATTTTTATTGCTTTTATTTATTTATTTGTGTCTTTTACATGACTGTATATTCCCCGTAGGTTTCCCACCACCAATTCACCCGTGTACCGTCACCATAGTCCCCAGTGCTCCCCTCTCCCCCGTTCTGAGCCCCAATCCTCCCCCCCCCTCTCGGGTTTTCTCTTTCTAAATGGCAGCTTCATTGCTGCCTTTGAGCCTAATTTTTAATTTAGCTTCAAGGTTTTCACTTTAAGGCTTGTACACACTTATGGATACATGTATGTATAATAATTGTGAAATAATCCTGGTGATGCTGAAAATGGAAATCATCCATAAACCCACTGCTCAGACAAGAGGAGGGTGGCTTTGGTGTATAGATTTCCCAAACCTTTTAAAATATGTATACGTACCCCCCATCATTAAGCATGCAAAAATAAAATAGTTCTCCTACCATCTTTGTTTTGCTTTTCAGAGCAATAGATCATAGACTTTTTTATGTGACTTGGGAGAACATACAGGTGAATTTCATAGGTTCTGGGGAAAAACTTTAGAGTGAATTGAGAAACTACCCAGCCCCAATTAAAAAAAAAATTACCGATCTATGGCGTATGTCAGAAGCCTCAATGAAAGACCATACATCAGGCTTTTAGTATCTAATTATAGCAATAGCAACCTTAGCTATTGTCTTAGCATCTATGATTACAGATATGTGTCTTCCTTTTAATAACAGCACAGTAGTCCAATCTATTTGTAAATATGCCGGAATTCAGGACAGTATCTTTGAAGGCCATTGACTTCATTTCTAACTGCTTACTCTCATAGCTGGGTCTGCGATGCATATTCTGAGTACATGAATTTGCAACTTTGGTGTTGATGTAGGAAACTGGAAAGAAATATTTCTGAAAATAAGAAACTTCAGTGCCCCCCCCCAAACACACACAAGTTATTTTAACCTTACTAATAAGTTTACTTAAGTAATTCCAAGGAACATGCTAGCAAAGCTACTGCAGGACCTACCTAAATTAAAGGAACATTTTCAAGTCACTACATTCATGCCTGGAAGAGTGGGTTTGAGGCAAAGAGAACCTAGTTCTAATGCTGACTCTGCCTCACCCCTAACCGATGCCAAACTCTCGAGGCCTCAACTTTCTCTTTGGTGGAATGAAATGGACAGGGAGTTCCTTTTCAAATAACTAGAGTTTGTACTCTGGAAGTATTGTAGATAGAATATTGGCATTGACACCATGGAACAACCTCAATGCTAGTTTAATTAGGCTACACCTAGAGGCTATCACAATGCTTCAGGTCTTTGCTTTCAACTGGGATGGGGTGGGGTGGGGTGGGGTGGGGGGGATGGAGCGGGGCGAAAGGCAAATGCAAGTCATTCTCTTCATCCTCGCGCTGAGCTCTTGGCATGGCTACTACATAATAGCGCACAGCATATCAATTATAGAAACTCATGAAAACTGGAAAGAGCTTATAAGATCTAGCTAACAAACTTCTCAATCTTATCATGTATGGAAAAAATTCTCAAATTGCCATCGGGGTCAGAAGGAAGGTAAGATATGCTATCTGCTTTAGCATCGTTATCCAAAAATGGGGGTGAAAAACATGCTCCTAAAAAGATCTCTGAAGATATAAAGTACAATTATTTATGAATTAATACCTTCCTTGTTTCAAGGAGAATTAAGGACAGTTTAGAAAATGGCATATAACCATTTTTTTTAAATGTGTTAAAATAAGTTTTAAAAATGTTAACAAAATAGTAGAGGTACACAGGAAAGAGGGAGAATGTTAATGCACCAAATTCATTCAGTAAAATAAAAAAACATCACATCTCCAGGAAGCCTCTGGCAGCCAATGCAAAGAGGAAGGACTAGGAAAGGAGGGACAGACACTGCAAGATAAACGGGGTCACAACAGGAGGAGGAAACACACAGGGCTGACGATGGGACATGGCAGGCAATGTCCTGGGAATTGTAGAGATAATCAACTCATCGAGCCTCATGACAAACTATGAAGTAATTCAATTTTCTCTAATCTATTATTGGAGACACAGGCACAGAGAGGTCAATTCAATCACCCAGGGGCACCCAGCTGGGAATTCAATTCCAAGCAGTTCCCCAAGACACTAGACTCTGTCTCTGCCCTCTCCTTCTGCCTCCAGGTTGTGAAACTAAGGGCAAGGGGTCCTAATTCCTTCTTCTGTTTTTCATTCCTTAAACTTTACTGAGTAGTCCTGTTGATCTGAAAACTAAATCTATAAATACAAACTTAATCAGAAAAGTTAATATTTTTTACAAAACAAACGAGCCAGGATAAACTAAGCCCATTCATCCAAGATACAGAGAGGGGTCACCTGTTGTCGCAGTATCGAGAGAAGGGCTTGGGGAAGAGGTGACTCCCTAAAGAACAGGTAGGGGTGGGGGAAGCAGATCAGGTTCAGGAGCTGCGAGCTAGTTAGTGTGATTTCAAGACCTCTCTTGACAACATTGAGCTCCTGGACAATGATCACATGAAAATTTAGCTCAATTTCACATCACCCCAAGGCATCAACTGACCTTCCTATATCGACCAACCAAAGAGAGAGAAATAAGTTATCCAAGTCACACATTTTCTCTGCATTCACTTTCATAAGCCCATATCAACTCCCGATTCCTTTCAGAAAGATGATAATCATTGGGACCTCATTGTTGTCTTATTTCTGTTTTTCTTCTCCCCCATCTACCCTTAAAGTCACAAGTCCGCAGCTTCAGATGAGAATGGCATAGCAGGGAGGGGAAGATGCAGTGGGGAAAGTTTGAGAAAGAAAAAGAACAACCACTGGTCTCAGGACCTTAAGCTAATTGGTAATTCCTGCAGTGAGACGCCCCTGCAAAGATGGGAAAGCCCAACCCTTATTAGCAGGCTGGTGACAGATATGAGAAAGGTCATCTGTCTGAAGCCACTGGCGCTTCCTTGTCTCTGAGAGTCCTAGGCGAACAAAACCCTGCTAGCAGATATTTTCAGAACATTCATTTGCTTCAAAATCAGATGAGTGAAGGGTTGAGCGAATTCTCTGGCAAATCTGGTCAGCTTTCAAGCGGAGGGTTCTAAATGCAGCTATTGATGCTGTGATTAAGGGGAATAATTATCTCTTCCCTTTATTCTGCCACAGAGAATTGCTAGAGGCCAAGAACCGATTAGTGCTGGCTAACCAGCCCTGCCCTAACTCTACCCCCACCTCCCTGCCCCCACTGGCTCCCAAATGGAAACCGGCAGAATATTTTTCAGCTGAACTAATTCACGAAGCTATAAAACTAGCAGCCTTGCTTGCCATTCACCACTTGGGATTTAAAACCCCCAAAATAGGAGATTAGACAGATTGGCTATATATACTGTTACTACAATTAAATAAACAGCCCCCTGTGTGAATTAATCGCTTCGATGCAGCCCCAAATAGTGCAAGAATCTAGGTGAGACTTTGAAAAATTTTGTAACTCATTTGAATCAACTAGGAATTACTAATGGTTTTTATAGCTAGTACACTCGACTCCCTCCCTCCAAAGCAAACACATACACATATACACACACCCCAAGACGCTGAAGCAGAATTGTATCTCTTGGTTAACCTTGATCTTGAAAAACAAAGATTTGTCTTATTCCTGCATTACCTGTTTTTCTAAACTTCTCAGCTTGACTCAGGAGATGCAAAGACTAGAATGCAAGTGATATTTCCTTTCCAAACAGTGCAAGCACCTAACCCACCCAGTGTTCAATTCACCCTGAAGTCTTCAACCCAAACCCCCAAATGGTTGGCAAATAATCCTTGAAGCAAGACACCCATGTGACACAATGCCTAAAAGTGACATGAACACAGAGAAACTAATTCCTTAACAACAATAATCTAAATACCTAAGACTCCATCTTAGAAAGAGATGGAATTTGAGAACAGCAAAGTGTGTGTGTGAATTAAGATTTATTTTAATTGAAAGCAGGGTAAGTAAAAAGAAAAAAAAAAAACATACCAAATCATTAAGGGAGAAAATGTTGGTCCAGCCATTCTGCAAAGATGTCCTCACTGCCGAGGTGCTAGTAGCTCTGAACTCAATTAGCTTAATTCTTTTAAGAGAAGAATGGAAATATATATGACACAAGCAGCCACACGTGAGAGTCCTCGGGATTACTGAGGGAAAATAAGCAAAAGAAGAGCCAGCTAAACAAGGACTGTGATGGTTTGGGTAATGAAGCAGAAGGGACATGCTCGGTGAAAGCCTCCAACACAGCAGCAGGTGGAGAAGATGTTGACTTTATTTAGCATTAATTGCAGGAAAGGGTCTATAAAATGTGGTCTAAATTATTAAACCCCCAAAGTTATGCCAACATTATGCCATCTCCTCTTCCACGGCAGGTGTATTATTCCTGGTCCCCAGGATTAAAGTAAATCATTGCTTTCCATGTATTCTGAATATTGCATTTCATTATTTTTTACTGCCCTGTTTCTCGAGGTTTTGTGGCTTAATAGGCACCATTATGTATAAATTCCTCCTGAGTTCCATGTTGGGAGACAGGATGTCAGGAAAAGAATGTATGTCCTTTCAATATTCCCTCTCCATACTGAAATTCCTACATACATTTCCAGAAAGTTCTCTGGGGTCAAACATATTTCCAGTGATGACCACAGATAAACCTCTCATCCCACTGGCTGTAAGAGGCTCGCCTAAATTCAGAAACTTATCCTAGTCACTCATTCGTCTGGAAAAGCCCAGATTTGTTTGCTGGAAATTCAGACCTTTGTTCTAGAAGCCACAGAATTAAGCTAAGCATTCCAAACAAAAGTTGAGTTGGGTCCACCCACATATCTCAAATGAACCAAAGCCTAATTATTAGATCTCAGGGTAAAACTAAAGTGGCGAAGTAGCATTTTGCAGCAGGCTCTCTCTACTGCCTACTGAAACATTCATGAAAACCTGGAAAAAGATAACTAAGACTGATGAACAGCCTGTTTCCAGAGTCCAGACAGCTGGAGTCATATCGTTTCATTCAACATCACTTCAAGGTTGATGAATATAAAGAGATCCAGTCTGACGTTAAAGGAAATTACATTGTAGGCCCCTAAGGTGTCACATCTGAAAACAGTTGAGTTATTGCTCAGCTGAGTGTAATCGCCTACAGGAAAAAAAAAAAAATGTTGAATAAGCAAACTCCAAATCACCTACTATCCACCCAACCCAGTTGTGGAGGATTGTTCTGCAACCATCGCAGGCCAGGTAGGTTCATTGTCAATTCAGGCAGCTTGACAGAGGCCCTTGGAGCCCTCGGCATCATCCCCACAGGTTAGGGGCAAACAAGCCAGCAGGGAGACAGCAACTTGGGCCCCCTGTAAACCCCTATATATGTGCTTTCCTCTCATAGCCGCTCTCTAGCGCTCTCTATCGCTCTCCAACATGCCTGTAGGCCTCCACTGCACCTATATACTCAGTCTCTCTGCCCAGGCTCAGGCGTGCCCACTTACACACGCCCACACCATACTCCAGGTGCCACCATCAGGCAGGCACACCCTGAGACCACGCTCCCAAGTGCCTCCTGCAGTCAAAGCTGCAGGTGATAGGCACAGAGGCCAATGGCACAAAAGCCTGAGCAGTTCATTTACCCTCCAGGAAGCAAGTAACCCAGCCTGACCCCCACCTCATTAAATTCTAAAATCACACCTAGAGCAGGGGACCTAACATTAAAATGAGGTAAACAATCTGTGTGCCAACATGTAATTAAAATGCGTACGCTGTCCTCTGCAATCATGAAAACAGAGGGGACACCCCTTGGCACACCCTTGAAAAAGACAGCTTCTCCCCAGGCCCCCCGGAGGGAGGTGCTGTGGAACACCAGGCTCCCCCTTCCCTATTGCTTGCCAAGCAATAAAGTCCCCTGCTCTGCTTTTCCAGATCTGGTTGCTGTATTATTGGTTGACAATCAACAGGCAACAGACCCTCACCAAGGGGAGATAATAATGTTATTTAAGGACCTGATTTCATTATAGATCGTGTCACTTAAAATTGCAGTTTCTAAGAACCTGTTGACATGAAGTGATTAAGTTGACTTTCACAAACTCTGAGTTTATGAACTCTTAATTCCATTGAATCTTACAAACTCCCACGAGATCCACGTGTCCCTGCCCATCCCACTGTTGGCCACCAGCACCCAGAAAGCCACACTTCTGCCAGTCAGAGAACTGAGTGGGCTCCCCCTGCCTGGTGTACCTGATTTGGGAGGTAGCAAGCACACTGCCCCTGCTAGCTCTCTCTCACTCCCACCCCCAACTTCCATTATCATTTTGTCTTTAACTTGAAGAAACCCAAAGGTCAAGCAGGGGAGAATGACCTGCAGCTATTTCTCTTCCTTAGCATGCAAGTACTGGGCAGAGACTGAGCGTAATCCCTGGTCACACAGCCCAGGTCACATGGAGATTGGGAGGAGAGACGTTGCAACCAGGCCATTCCAGAGTTACCAGCCTTTTGTTTTCATTAGCAAGGAAACTTTTAACTGTTTGACCATTATCTCCTAATTGCCCACTCTCCATGAAATGTTACTGTCACAATGAGAGAATAAATCCATTTATATAGTGTGTATATCTGTGATTTATGCATTAAAAAGTGTGAGAAGTGAAGAGGTTTGTTTTATTTTGCCTTTTTCCAAAAAAAAAATATCAATAGTTATCCCATTATTGGTGGCATTACTCCTGCAGAGAATTCTCACCTCGAGATCCTGAGTGTTAGAACATTTATCCATGGTAAATAGGACAGGACCCTTCAACCTCTGAACTGTTGATATTTGGGCCAACTAACTCTTTTCTGATGGGCTGTCCTATACATCGTCACATGTTCAATGGCACTCCTGGCTTCTTGATGCCAGTGATACTTTTATCACCTATCCTCAGTTGGAACAACAATAAGATCTCAAGACATTTCCAAATAATCCCTGGTGGCAAAATGCACCCCCAGAACCACTCCTGCAGGAGTGAGGGATACAAGCGTGTACAAGACAAGCAAAGTCTCTACTAGGTTTTGGTACCAACAGTTATTTAATCTTAAAACCCTCTCAAAAAATAAAACTAAGAAGTATCCAAGATTTTCTCCAAGTGATTTCTTTGTGTATTTAACAAACCCAGAGCTATTTGAAATAGCTCTTCCCCACCCCACATATACTAAAATCACATATACCAACTAATTGCACTTCAAAACAAGTCTCAAAAGCATCTATCGCTCATCTTCCAAAATCTAAGGGAATGGCCATATATGGAGAATGCTAAACAAATAGATCTCCTGGTCAATGACAGTCCCGACAGGGTCTTGTGGGGAGCAGAGCAGGTAACCTCCAGAATCCAGCACACAGCAGCACACAGCATGAGACGGCCATCAAGGCGTGTAATAAATCACACTGAGCCTCATTAAAGAGTTTGTTGACATTTTTTATCAAAGGCATCTTTCTCCTCTCCCTCCCTCCTTCTCTCTCCCCGCTCTTTTTTTCTCTCTCTCTCATATATAAACTTAAGTTGCAACTGAAAACCTCAAAGCCCACGCCTGAATTAAATGATTGTATTGACAGACAAAATGAGACCTTATCATGGTTTGTTACTTAATTTAAAAAAATCACTTAATTCTCACCAAAAAAGCATGCTGATAGTGATGAAAGTGTCTAAGTTAGGAAATAATGTAGCGACGTGAGTTTAGGGAAGTGAAGAGATGGGAGAAGGTGTGGACACAGACCCTCTGGGCAGGTTATACGGGAGTTCTTCGGATGACACTGAAAATTTCTTAGCAGTTCTTGCTACTTCCAAGTCTTGTCTGCTCAAGTTCACCAGAATATTATATTCCTGCACTCAGAAATAAACTAGTGTCTCTGAGTGAGAAGAGGATGAGATCAGTCTTTATACCATCGCTATCTCTTCAACCTGGGAAATGATGTGTCATCTTAATGAATAAGGAGTGAGGGTTTAAGTGGATTTAAAGTCCTTTGAGTTCCTTTACCTAGAACCTTAAACAGCCAATTCCACTGGAGTGCAGAATTGACTGAACGTGAGGGCTTCCTCACTGGGTCTCGGGCCATTTGCATCATGGAGGGTTGATGCCCTCTCACGTGAAGTCTTCTATTGCAAAGCCTGAGCATATGACACATTGACCTTGGATACCCTTCCTTGGGGAAGTGCATCAAAGATCAGGATGAGTTCCTAATTTTTTTTTTAATTAATGATCTATATTCTTCCCACCACTGTCAGCCCTGGAGCAAAACAAAGGACCCATGAAAAGGCAATTGCTTTCCCCTTTCTGTGGCAATAGGGAAAGGAAGTAGACTTTTCTTTCCTTTTTTTTTTTAAGATTTACTTATTTATGCATACAAGAGCTGGGGTGTAGGCCAGAGGTGTGGGGTGGGGCGAGGATTCACCAGAGACAGAGTATGGAGCAGAACAGGTGGATCGACTGAAGTACACTGCTGAGGGGAGCAACAGGCAAGGCAGGAGAGGTCTGCTGCCCCATGTGGGACGCTCCCTGGCCGGGGATTGAACTGGTGCTGCAGTGGCTGCCAATAGCTTCATAGTGCTGAGACTTAACCCCTCGCGCCACCAGGGCGGCCCTCTCTTCCTTTCTTGCCAATTAGAATGAGTCAACACTGATGGGCAAGTCATCTAGAAAGGAGAGAGAATTGTCAGTTCTTAGAACTGACAGTTTCATTTCCCATTCTGAGCAGACTTGGCATTCAGAAAACGTCCATTATCAGCTGACTTGTTTGCCGTAACTCACTGAAGGTATTGAGGGGTTATTGGTGTTATATTCCCAGACCCAACAGATCTTATCTTTCTTCCCCAGGGGCCTAGGGGTTGCTACCCCTTGTGGACAAAGTCATCTCTTCCCTGTGGGTTAGGCTACAGCCAAGAGCTACATCTTAGGAACATTGCCAGAAAACCTAAATGGTGATTATCCTATTTTAGAATCTGCTCAGGCTTCAGCCAAAAGTTAAAATGAACTGGCTGAAGAACCAGGAACTTCTCCAAAAGAGGCATCCAAAGGGAAAGCCAAATAGCTCATAAAATCTTACCCCAGTCTGTAAAACAGGGAAAGAGACACTTAGCATCAGTGTTGTTTCCTTGGTTCTCGTTATTTTATGAGGTCTCAATAAGTTTCCTGGGGCTGCTGTAAAATATACTTTTTACTGGTTTGCTAGGCTGGATCCACCCTCAAACATGCCCTTGCTCCCCTCCCCTCCCCTCTTCTCCCCTCCCTTTGTCTGGTTTACAAAAGTCCATGTCCTGTGCTGGTTCTGTCAACTGACTTGTTTTGCTCAACTTACTTCTTTTCTCTCCAAGGCGATGTTGTTGCTTCTGCGGCTGCTCACAGTTCAAATCAGAGCCTTGTCGAGGCTCTACGTGCCCACTTTCATTAAGAGGTAAAATGTGATGCCACATGGTCTTCGGACAGGGACACTGAGGTGTCCCTGGGCTCCCTCCAGAAAAGGAGACCTGATTTCTCCAGTTGCTGCCTGTGCTGAGTTGGACCTGCACTTCCGGCCTCTTGAATCGCTTCGACCAAAGAAAGATGCCTCCCCCAAGACTGTGTCGTCTTCTGGGGCAGCTCACCAGGCACCAGTCGACACACAGTAAAGAGGCCCCTTTGGCTCTGGACAACTCAGAGATTCCAGCTCCAGAGTTATCTGAGGCTTTAACCACAGTGGAAGCCACTTTTCCTTCTGCTCAATCCTCCTCTGTAGGGTAAATGAGAGAATGATCAGGATTTTCCACCCTCCCGCCATTAGTATCACTCGTGCCGTCCTGCACGCGTGCCTGATGGCGGCACCTGGAGTAGGGGTGGGCGTGCATGAGTGGGCGCACCTGGGCCAGAGACTGAGCGTATCAGGGCAGCGTCCCAGCCCAGCGACAGTGGCAGGGAACAGAGCGTGCTGGCAGGAGACCATGCAGTGGGGTGCAACAGAGAGAGCACGAGACAACGCGGAGAGCCCAGAGAGTGAAGATTCTTCAGGGGCCAGGAGGTTTACCAGTCCCCCTGCCCCCAGGCCTTCCTGCCTGTCCTGCACCTGGTTGCCGCCCTAAAATGATCATTAAAATCCTAAAAGAAGAAAGCCACCAAGGGCTCCTGGACCCCTCGCTTACCTGCCTACGCGGATCCTAGAGAAATGCTCTGTGCCTTCTTGCCACCGTCCTTCCTCTTACTGTCCCCAAATGCTAATCCCAGGGGTTCTCCATAACAGCTGCCCTGCATATGACTCCCCCTTTGGCATCGGCTTCCCAGGGGACTCAGCCCATGATGGTTGTTCCAGGAACGGGTTGACAGAACAGACACCACTCATGCCTCAGTATAAGACCCTGAGCGCGGAAGACCAGGCAAAGCAGGTCGGTTCCCGCCCAAGTTGGGATGGCTGTGCCGACACCAGGACTTGTGGGAAAGAAGAAACCCTTGACTCAGGAAATAGGGCACCATGGGCTCAATCTTAGCTCCCCAGCTTCCCTTGTCTTCTGGGAGTCTACAGAAGTTGTCTGCAGCCTCCGAGGGGCTGGTCCCCGCCTTTGCTTAACTGTGTGCCCAGACCTCTCCCCTGCAAGACAGCATGCTCACCCCAGGACCCGTCCCAGCTCCCGCCCTGACCATTGGGCTGACGACCACAGAGAGGGCACAACGCAACCCAGCCCGAGAGGCACAGGGCCTGCAGCAGGACAGGAACTGCAGCCCATGGGAGTTGTTGAAGGACCTGGCCAGCAAGGCTTGGCAGGAGCTGGGGGAGTGGCGTGGGATGTAATCCTGAGGCTGCGAGCATAAGAGGGCAGGACGTGAGTGGAGATGAAAGAGGTTTATTGCCATGGCACGCTCTCCGGGCAGACGGGAGCTAACCCCTGAGGAATGCTGGGAGATGGCACAAATACACAGGTTCGATGTCTGAGAAACAGGATAGACCCCTGATGAGACTGGAGTGTCACAAGGCAGAATCAAAGGCCAGAGAGGGCACTTCTTAGAGTGACTCACATCCCGCCAGGAGCCGTGTTCACGGGACAGTACAGAAGAACCAATAATTCTAAAGCCATGTCAAATGCTCTTCAGAGAGGATGCCGGCCTCTCCAAGTTGGGCGGCAGCTCTGCTCTGGAGCTCAGGGTTGTTGGGAAGAGACGCCGAATACAGCTGAGCTCACCGAGGGCCTCCCTGGTGGCTCAAGGGGTTAAGCCTCAGCACTATGAAGCTATCAGCAGCCACTGCAGCATGAGTTCGATCCTAGGCCAGGGAGCTTCCCACAGGGAGCCACAGACTTCTCCTGTCTCCCCGCTGCACCCCTCAGCAGTGTACTTCAGTGGATCCCCTGTTCTGCTCCCCACTCTGTCTCTGGGGAATCCTCTCACCCCACCTCCCCCGTACCTCTGGCCTACACCCCGTGCTTGTATGCATCAATAAGAAATCTTTAAAAAGAAAAAAAACTGAACTCACCGAGAGCAATGAAACAAAGAGCTCCCAGCAACGGAGACCTAGAGACCAGACGATAGCGAGTCACTGCTACAAGCCAGGTAGGTGTGATTGTCATCATGGGCAGCAAGGAAAGGGGAAGCCAGAGGCCCAGCCCCAGGGGTTCATGGACATGACTGAAGAACACTGAAACCCAGTGAGAAGGTGACAGCAGCAAACTACACCTTTAAACCAAAATTCAGCCAAAGAGGGGTGACAAGGTGGGGTCAGCTGTTGTGATAAAAATCATGATCTCTTGCCTGGTTATCATACTTGCACTTGACTTTTGGTTCCAGAATCTATGGAATGAGAGAGGCAGTATGCCAGGAAGAAGGAGGCTTTAGCACCACTACAAGATTACGCAGGGATGACCCCCACCCCATTGGAGGGTAAGTGGAAGTGATCAGGGTATTTAACACCCTCCCGACATTACCACCAATGATTGACACCTGTGGGCTTACCTGGAGTGTGGCGTGGGCGTGCGTGAGTGGGCGAGCCAGAGACTGAGCACTAAGGACTTGGCAGCAGAGGGTGGGGTACAGAAGAGACCACAAAAGAACCCAGAGAGCCCAGAGTGAGTGAAGATTCGCGGGAGGTGGGAGGCCTGCCTGCCTCCCGGCCCCCACGCACCCCCACTTGCCCTGCACCTCGTTGCTTCACTACAAATGGTGCAGAAAGATCATTAAAAGCCTGAAAAAGCCACTGAGACCTCCAGGACTCCTTTATCCATCTGCCCAGATCACAGAGAAACTGGTGTGTGCCTTCCTGCCCCCACACCGTCCTTCCTCAACAAAGCCAACTGCCACTGACTCAGGCGCGGACACTCAAGGGGGAAGGGAACGACCAAGATTTAGAGAAGTGGGGACATCAGGTCCGAGTTCCTCACCAGCCCACAAGCTCCGGCATCATCATGCTCCCTGTTAGGAGGCAGGGTATGGGCACAGTAATCAATGGACACCCGCTTCAAGTGCAATCAACGGAGGATTTGCTGTGTTTTCAGCATCATTGGGTGGGATGGGATGGGGACCCAGGCCTCATTGTTCTGTGGGCTAAGAGCTACTGAAGTGGAGACGCAGGGAAGCTCTGAGTCTACTCCCCCCACCCTCCGTGGACCAGAGAGTAAATCCAAGTCAGTATATCACCTTAGAAAGGGCCACCTAGCAATGTCACTCGTAAGGATTTAAAGGATTATGATTCTACTTTTTGGAGATAAGGAATCTTTTTTTACTTTCTTTTCTTTTCTAATTTATATTACAAATATTATAAAATTATATTTTAATATATATTTTACATCATTGTTCATTTGCAATGAAAAAGCCCCTTCCCCCCGTCACACAACTAGGAAGTAATGAGGTGAAGATCCGAACTCATCCCGGAGTCCTCGTTCTGAAGCACGCAGCCTGCCCTCTTCCAGCTGATGTTGGCGGCGGTCACAGCCTGCTGGGCCCTGGGCTTGATGGGAGGGAGGCCACACCCCGGCTTGCCGGCCTGGAGGCTGAGGCGCTCACTAGCTTTAGGGCAAGGCCGCATGCTGAACACTCAGAACATTGTCTGGAAAAGCTTCCTTCCCTCTGGCTTTAAATTGCAATTTTTTTTTTTTTTTTTTTGCCTCAAGCTGTCATTTTGACTATTTTGTGCATTTCCCTCTAATTTTCCCACTATCCTCCTTTGTTGAGACATTTTCCCTGCAGGCACTCAGAGAACAGCACAGATGTCCTAAGGCTGTGTTAGTCCTGAAAGTAGCATAGCACCGAAAAGAGAAAAGACTCTACCTAGGGGTGCTATTCCACTCATTGAGTCACAGCGCTAGTAACAGTCCGCCTGCTTCCTGCATGTGCTGTTAAGCCGTGCAGAAGCGCCTGAGTTTGTGAATGAAAGCAAACTGCCTCACTTCTAGCCCTGGAGGTTTAGAAGAATTCCCGACAGGCTGTGGTCCCAGCAACGCGTGGAGCAGTTTCTCTATCGATCTGGGAGACAGGTAAAGCAGAGTCCTGGAGCCTTCAGTGGCTTTTTCAGGCTTTTAATGGTCTTTGTATATCATTTGTAGTGAGGCAACCAGGCAACCAGGCGCAGGGCAGGCGGGTGGGGGGGTGGCAAGGAGGCTGGCAGGCCCCCAACCCTCAAAGAATCTGTGTACTGTCTCTTTGGCCTCTGTCCGGCCTTCTCTTACCGTCTTGTTCTCTTGTCGCCATTTCCCGCCGTACTTTTAACAGCGTCAGCGTCCAGGTCCAGGTGTGCCCACTCGCGCATGCCCACCCCACACTCCCGGTGTCCACCATCAGGCATGCACACCCGAGCCCATGCTCCCAAGCGCCTCCTGTAGTCAAGGCCGCAGGTGATAGCCACAGAGGCCAGCAGCTAAAACCTGGCCATCACTTACCCTGCACGCAGGCAAGTTGAGAGCTGAATTTTATGTTTTGAAAAGAAAAGGGGGAAATCCCAGGTGAGAGTTGTGAAATCTAACTGATTGAAGTTCAACTGGTTCTAAATATTTTTTGAGGTGATTCAGCGCTGCACGTATCTTGAGGGACAATATTCTTGCTGAAGGTCCAGTGACTTGGAGTGAGCAGACCTGGGTGTCAGGACCAATTCTGCTGTTCTAGGCGGGAGACTTGGGACAGGCCTTTCAGTCTTGTTCTCCTCTTCTGAATGGAAAGCGTGGTCATGCCACTTGGCCTTATGATGCTGTACTGTAGCGAATCCCTCCTTCGAGACCTAGGAATCATGACCCCGATGTAGAAGTATTGTCTGCTAGTGGTTCACAGGCCAATCTCTCAGGCTGAAGAATTGCCCTCAACCTAAAGGCAACACAACCTTCCCAAGGGCACTTGGCATCCACTGGCTAGTGTATGTGGTACACAAAGGTGGGGTACCCTTACCAATTGGGGAGATCTCCAAGAGCCCAGCTCAGAGCTCCCATGATCTGGTTGTCATTCTTTGGGAGATTAATAACATGAAGTTCTTCATCCATAAAGCCTCCACATTGGGTGTCCGTCGCTTATCTGGAGGTTCTGCAAGATGAAGTTTATTGAATTATCTAGGAATTTGGACTGTTAAGTCATGTGACCAAGCTCAATGGCCAGCTCCCCTACTCACTAAATGTGTGTTTCAAGTGACTCAGTTAACCATTGTTTGCCTCTGTTTTCTTTTCTGTAAATTGGGAATAACTATTCTTACTCAGTAGGGTTGTTGTGAGGATTAAGTAGGCGTGTTGTCAAGTGTTTAGAATGATCTCTGGAACACAGTATGTCCTATATAAGAAACTGCTAAGTGTTACAAGAAGTGACTCAAATAACCCTGTACCTGATGGCTGGAATGGTGAGGACTGGCTTAGAATAAAACCTGAATTTAAAATCCTGCTTCAGGATCTTATAAGCTGTGAGAACTCAGTTAGTCCTACTCTCTGTGCCTTTATTCTTCAAGAGATTAAGATATATGGGGAGAGACTGAGCAAAATAAAGATGTAAATAGCTTAGTCCAGTAAGTACTCAGTTAATAACTGCCCCCCTTGAAAGACATTCCTTTTAAACCAGGAGTATGGCAGCAGAGGTGATAAGTTGGTTAGTTTTATGTCGCTTATAACCAAAGCATTGCTGAAACTGCATTTAGCAATGTAAGAGCTTGGTTTTCGCATAACTGAAAAGCCCAGTCATGAAATTGTCTTCAGTTACAGTCAAAAATAAATATCCAAGTGAAAGCAACAGGAACCTTTCTACCTTCCCATCGATTGACTTTGCTCTTTTATGTTGACTTCCTTCCCTGTGCTGAGAACCCTAAATGTGCTGGCCTAAAACACACACACAGAGTAAAATCTACCTCCCAAGAGCTTCAGCAAGAACCCCAGAATCCAGTCTCACTGGACTAACATGATCCCACGCCCACCTTTGAGCCAATCACTGATCTGAAGAAATCCATATGCTAATTAGATTGGCCTAGGCAGAATGCCATTTTCAGGTCCATTGTAAACAGAGAGTCTGAGATTCAAAAAAAGGGAATTTTCCAAAAGAAAATGTAAGTGTCTTTATTTAAAGAAGGGAGAACAAAAGTTGAGCATGCAGATCAGCTTTCAACTTAGAAAGTGTGCATGGAGGAAAGAGAAGAATCAAAGAAGACACTGGCTAAATGTTCTGAAAAGTCAGACCCAAGAAGTTGCAACCAGATGTCCATCTCCTGAAACTCGGTGGACTTGAACTTGGATGGTGTGTCCAGTGGTAGTGAGTGGATTGTCCACTGCTATATTCAGTGTCCCTTGCCCGGTCCCTATTTTGAAGCAGCTAACTGGAGTCAGTGGCCACAGGGAAACAGACCTGTTCACTGATTTTATAGGAATGGAGCCTCTTATCTAAATACCAGTAACAAGAGACTAGAATCTTGGGATAGCTGTTTGCTGATCAACCAAAATAAATTAAATGAATCAGTATTTGCCTATAGGTAACAGAAAACCCAGATTCAGTTGGCTTAAATGAAAAAGGAATGTATTCATTTCTTTAGCTATTAATACCAACATAGGGCAGGTTTCAGAAAAGATGTGACCTTAGCAAGGAATCACAATTTAAAAATAATGATTGGCTTTTTCCATATACACTCAACACCCCCTGTCATCTAAGACTCCTGGTCGCACGATGGCTGTAAATGGCCCCAGGTCCAACCAGAGAGAAAAATACCTTTGCAAAGCATGAAACTTAAGTTTTGGCTGTTGGTCTACCTGAGTTAAGTCAGGTGATACCATAGTAGAGATTTAACTTACAGTAGAAAATCACTTATTGTCTGATTTGAGGTTTTTCAGCTATAACTAGGCACCCATATTTCCTCTGGTAACTCTAGTCCTGGTGGATTTAGATGAATCCAAAATGACCTCTAGAGGGAGGTAGGGAGGACAGAGATGCAAAATCAGACTGCCTGGCAGTCTCATTTTTAGAAAGGAAGACGGCAAACTGGATGTTAAAATGCAAACATCAGTGTCAGCTACACAGATATCAGTCCAGTCATTCTGGAAGAGAAATCCCGGGTGAATTGCCTTGCCCAAGAAATAATCTCAATGCTTAAACCCTAGTTGATGAATATTATAATTTAATCCAATTATACAACTATTTATTTAACACTTTTGATCAGTGAGGCGCTGTTGACATGGACCATTTAGCTACTTATGGAGGTCGCTGGAGTCTCTGCTTCCAGGTGCTTCCAGAATAATAGGGAGAATTAAGCGAAATGTGAGGGCATCACAAAGAAAATCCAGACAGCCACATGGCTCCAGAACAATGCTTTCCTGGAAGAGGCAAACTGGGAAACATGTGGTAAAGGATAATGGATAAGAAAAGAAAAGTGGGAGACAGAGAGTGGAAAAGGATATCAGGGTTGATTTTTACAGAGAAATTTTTATCTAGATCTGTGCTACCCAGTAGAGGATGTGATAAAGAAGATCTGGGAGCGGTGGCATGGCAAGGTCAAAGCTGTATTTGGTGAGAAGTCCGTGGGCCTTGTGTAGGACCAGTTGAAGTGGTGGGAACAGAGGTGGGGCCGCCATCTTTGGAGTGAGGTGAAGCAGCCCCATCAGATCTGGCTCTTTGGTAGCTTAGTTTTGCAAAGGAGACTTTCCCACATTGAAATGAAATTCATAGAGAATATAACCTGCCTGTAAACATCATTTCACAAAAATATGATGTACTAGCTATAACCAAAAAATGATTAAGTATATTGTAAATATTTAGGAGAACTTCACATATTAAATGTGCATCCTAACCAAGGATCATTAAACCATCAAATACAACACTTCACCTGTTTTTAGTTTAGGAGATAAAGATGCCTTTTTTTTTTCAATTTTAAATGGTTGTATTTTAAATGACTATATGACTAAATGATTTATTTATTTATTTTAAGATTTATTTTTTATTTATGCATACAAGCTGGGGTACAGGCCAGAGGCGTGGGGCGGCAAGAGGGTTCACCAGAGACAGAGTGGGGAGCAGAACAGGCAGATCAGAAATACACTGCTGAGGGGAGCAGCGCAGCGGGCAAGGCAGGAGAGGTCTGACGCGCCATGTGGGACTCTCCCCGGCCGGGCGTCGAACTCACATCGCCGCTGCCGACAGCTCCACAGCGCAGCGCCCAACCGCTGCGCCACCGGGGAGGCCCCATGACTAAATGATTTAAATGACTAGAGTAATACAATATTCTGATGCCCCCCCTCTTGGTCCTCAAAGCCTTGAGTATTTAGTATCGGGCTTTT
The DNA here is from genome assembly GCA_004024925.1 of Scalopus aquaticus. Classification (NCBI taxonomy): domain Eukaryota; kingdom Metazoa; phylum Chordata; class Mammalia; order Eulipotyphla; family Talpidae; genus Scalopus; species Scalopus aquaticus. Next base: position 38,150 of record PVIJ01012030.1, read on the forward strand.
TGCCAGAAATACTTGCTAACTCCTGTTCTCAGGACTAGCTATATAACTTGCATGCCCAGCACACAGGGAAAGGTGGACTCCTAATAAAAGTTATTAAAAATTCCACGACGGCGATAACAGAGCAATCAAGCAAGAGAAAGCCACACCCATGCAGCCAAGCCTGGCTGGTTTGGCACGTAAATATGCAGATGCCACTGCCACGGTAACAAGCTGGTCAGACACATGGACCTGGGGTGCCCCAGCCACCAGCACAGTCCATGGTGAGCCAGGCTGTGCAGCTGGGCACTCTGCACTGCCCAGCACAGATGCCCTGACACAGAAGTCTTTTTTTTTTAAAGATTTATTTATTTATGCATACAAGAGCTGGGGTGTAGGCCAGAGGTGTGGGGAGTGAAAGGATTCACCAGAGACAGAGTGGGGAGCAGAACAGGTGGATCGACTGAAGTACACTGCTGAGGGGGCAGCGGGGAGACAGGAGAGGTCTGCTGCACCCTGTGGGAAGCTCCCTGGGCAGGGATTGAACTCATGCTGCAGTGGCTGCTGATAGCTTCATAGTGCTGAGACTTCACCCCTTGTGCCACCAGGCAAACCCCCGACACAGAAGTCTTTTATCAACAGTTCAGGGACCTTGGGATTCCAGTCTTGATGTGATTCTCTACCAGAAAAGCAGCTCCTGGAGGATTATGGGCAGTGTGTAGTCTTTCAGTGACTGGAGTTGCATTTCTGGAATAAATAATATGCTTGTGCATTAGATTGGCATTCACTTCTAAGCTCAGCTGACACTTAGTAGGTCGTTTGGGGTCACAGTCACTCTTTGCTGTGAGCTCGTCTGTGCCCGGGGCCAGTCACTCTACTGCCCCTCACACCGTAACACCCCAAAGCCCACGGTCACTTCCAAGCCTCCTTCCAGAATGTGGTGCTGCCCGAGTTCTGAGTTATTTAGTTTAGAGAATTGAATTATAATAATTAGATATTGGGTGGTGAGGGTGAGATATTGTAGAAATGAAGTTTGGAGCACTTGACTGTTAAATGGATGGGGGAAAACATGAGAGAAAAATTGAAAGTTGTGAAACATGCCGTCTTGTGCGGGCATAGCCAAGTTCAATGCATCCCTTTGACGTCAGTAGGACAAGCTAATAATCTCAGTAACTTAGCCCAATGCAGCTCACTCTTTCCAGCATTTTTATTTTCACATTTCACAAGATGCATTTTCAGCATAGAGGAGAAATAGTTTCAACATAAATAGTAGGCATTATTCAATCTATTTAAATATTTTTATTAAACAATGTATGTTCATTCAATGTAGCACTCATTAGATATTTAAACATAGTTTGGAAATCTAGAAAGGAATAGTTTGATGCCCAGAAAGGACAGGTGACTTGCCCAAGTTCCCTTGACATGGAAATGGTAGAACCAGGATGTGAATTCAGCTTTTAAGATTCTTAATTCTCTATTTATCCGATGCACTTCCTCCCATAGAATAAACTAATTGGTCCAGCACCTGCTTTGGCTAGAAGGTGCTTCAGCTCTCAGCTTAAAAGGGCAAAGAGAGCACCATCAGGAATGAAGACAATTGCTTCTCGGCCTTTTGGCTAAGATCAAGTGTGAAGAATGAAGACACACAATTTTCTTCCCATCTTAAAAAGACACTCACTTGGCATCTCTCTCTCATTGAAGGAGAGAGTAGCGTACGGACAATTGGCAAGAACTAAATGCCCGTGACTCCCTATGAACAGACTATTCACATCTATACTTAGGTAGAGCCCATGAAAAACACAGAGAAATGAGACATTGGAGTGTTTCTAAAAGTTATTTTTGTTGAAACAGGCCCAGATTCCCACTACAGAGCATATAGGTCTGGAACTTGGCAAGATCCAAAATTAATGGTATCGTCATGAATTTTATATATAATTTCTTAAACCATACACCAGGAAGGAGGCTCACAGAGGGTAGCCACTTCAGCCCACCCATAAATGTTCCATGTGAATATCTAAGAGAGGTCACGGACTGGAGTAATGTATTGACATTGGGCTGCTTCTGGCAGGATAGCCTGTATGGTCTAAACAGATGGTCTTTAATTAGTGATGGGTTATTCCAGCAGAGGGCAACTGGGGCAGGAGCGGTTATTTGGATATCCACCTCATGCCTGGTGACTGAAACACTTGGCATAGCGTCAGAAGTGCCACTGTGGTTGTTGCCAATAGGTCTGGTGTTGCCGATGGCAGCCCCTTAAAGGGCCTCTCTGGAGAGCATCTCAGCAACTATGCCATGGCATAAACCAGCTGAGGGAATTTGGGAGATAGATGAGGGTAGAGAGAGTTTGTGGAATAAACTTGCCTTTGAGGGAGCTCCCTACTGGAATCCTTGAGTTTTGAGCTGCAATTGCTGCTTATTCATTCTGAACAAATACACCCTGAAGCATTCAGCAGTAGGGACAGTTATGAACTAGGAAAGGATTAGTCTTGTTGGTCCACTACTCGTGAGTTCAGTGGAAGAGTTCAGTGCCCATAGGTTACCCTAAAGAGCCAGCCTGCTAAAGGAACTCAAGCTCTCTCCACCAGCTACAAAGCCATCAGACTTTCATTTCCATATAAAGAGACAATTACTTAGGGTGCCCAAAATGGAACGTAATGGTAAGCACACCAGAACCTCCAATTAACCAGGTCCTGAAAGTCCCGAGAACAAGGAGTGCAGAGCAGAGTAAGTGAGGCGACTTTCTCTTCCCAACTAAAAAATAAAATAAAATAAAATAAAAGGTATGAAATAAAATAAAAAAATAAAATAAAATAAAATAAAAGGTATCCCCTTTTTCAAAAGTTTTGCAAAAGTCTGCATTATGTCACTTCATGTTCACTGAAGTTCTACACTAGTACCTGTTTTTGCACTAAAAGAAATTTGAAGGGCATTTTTGCTTTTACGACACAGGATGGAAGGCAAAATGTCTACAGCATTAGTTTTGCAGCAGCCGATCTTAAGGCAGGATGCATCCCGGGAGACAGCAGCTCCCCCACGCTCCTTCTCCAGGAACAGCTCTATACAGGCTGTAGATGTATCAGTCCACTCCTGCTTTTACTATGTGTTAGTATTATTTTAGGGCTTATGTGTTATTTGGTATGATTTTGGTAGGTTATTTTTAGAGTCTGGGAATGTTCCCAAAAATTTCCATATAAATTAATGGTAATTGCTTCTTCACTTTACACCAATTTGGCTTACAAAAAAATTCACAGGAACACTCTACTTTCAGAGAACGGGGAAAACCTGTGTTCCTGTGGCACCTTCTGCTGAGCCAGGGGGTCTGAGACTAGGACATGTTATGTGCCTTCAAATCTAGGTTAGCTGCTGGTGAGACCAGAACGGAGCTCTGCTATTCACAGGAAAAGTGTGTACTGATTTGTGGATGTGGGAGCATTTAGTCAATTTCCTGTTGGATTTTTCCAGTGATGGCCTTGGGGTTTACTTTTTCAGTATGTGATGGTGGTGGAATCATGCTTAGCCAACACTTATCCTCAAACTAAGTGGAAACAAAAGAACAGACACATGTGATAATAACCTCGGTGTCTTCAGATACCTAAGACCCTTCTTTCACTTGTCTGGTCCCTCAATATCCTGCTTGATAACTTTCATAGGCTAGAGTTCCCTCTAATGCAGTTTCCCAGACTTAATCATTGCCATGATTTGTTCCCTTATTCAGAAATCCTGAAAGACCAGGAAGAATATTCATAGGTGCAGTTTGGAGGATACTACATTGCTTGCATGGAAAAAATATCTTTCCTCCAGCGTGAAGCATATTGTAGAAAGATGGAACCACAGAGAGGACACCTACCTTTATTTCAGACAAGCTGGCCTTGGGGAAATTGGAGGGGTCAGGATCAAATCCTCCTAATTACTAGGATTATTATAAAAGCCCTGAAACCCTTGAAAAGGATATAGTTCACAAAAAGAACCTGGGAAATAGGAAAAGAAATCCTCAAAGCTTTCCTTACACATATGTGGAATATCTCTAATCAAAAATAATCTTACATGGGCTGAAAACCCCCAGGCTAGGAAAGATTGCATTGATCCTGAGATGTACATTTTACAGATCGAAGTTGGAAACTATTCCATGTCAAACTTACAAGGCAAGCTCAAGGTTCAGAATAGTCCTAGCAGCCTGCGTCCTTTCATTAGTCTTCATTACTGGGATAATTGGGACGGATGGCTGGAGATCCCGGTGTGAGTTTTGACTGTGATCAAGTGGCCACCAAGTCTTTCTCGCGGGAATTAAGCGTGTGTTTTAATTGTTCTCTCATCTCGTTGATATTGAATGGTCTTTTGGGCACCATTTTAGATGCTAGAAGTGCAGCAATAAACAACAAAAGACAAAACCCTCCTTCTTGGCTCTTACATCCTAGTAGAGGAGATAGATAATAAAATGCATGAATACATAAAATACGTCACAAGAAGGTAGTAGTAAAAAGAACTTAAGGAAGAAGACTAGAGAGCGACTAGGCTCGGCAGAGGAGGAGATCTGGGGTTGTGTGGAGGGCAAGGTCTTCCCCCAATAAATACATTTGAGCAAATAGCAGAAATGTGATGGAGCAGGTTATGCGGATATTTGGGAGTAGGAGATTCCAGGCAGAGAAACAGCAGATGCCAAAGCCTAGAGGCTTGATGTATATGAAGAAGAAAGTCCCTGAGGTCCACTGAGCAGAGCAAGCCAGCCTCCAAAGAACAGAGATGGGGTACTGGGGGACACAAGCATGTGGGGTCTCAAATGCCTGTGTCATTCCTGATATCCAAGTGAGAGGCTTATTTTGTGACCCTTAAAACTCTGAAGCTACAGCACAGCTAACATCTCTCGAGAGCTCCGGTGCCTGGCCCTCCCCCTCCCCCACTTGCCGGCAGTCACACCCCTCCTCTTCATCGACCTACAGGAGTTGCTATTATTACCCTCTTTCACAAATCAGGAAACTTAGGCTTAAAGGTTAAACAACTTGCCAGAGTTGCCCTGCTGGTAAGTGCTGGCGAGTCCAAAGTCAGCAAGAACAGGCACCAAGGGGTTAATGGCCTCCCCTGTCCCGCACCCCCACACTCTGAGCAAGTCCCAGTAGGCGAACTGGGGTGTGCACCTCTTCGGAGGAGCCAGTCTCTCCCTCCAGACATTCCCGAAGTTTCTAAACTCCTCACTCTCAAAGAGCCCTACTCTCTGCTGGCCCCCGGGCTTATGTTCCGCTGATGCCCAGAACCATGAGACATTCTCTGTCTTCTTCTCCTCGTGTGGTCAGAGGTGGAGGAGAGTCCGCGGCAGTGCCAGGCACCGCACCTCTTTGTCAGGAACATGTAATTAAGACAGAAAGAAAGTGGGGAGGGAGGAGAAAATGAGTGAAGAAATAGCCACGCACCCCCATTTTCTTAAGCGCACGTCTGCGCCCAGATGCTCGGCCCACAGACGTCCATCACTCGGGGCCGGGATTCTGATGAAAACATTTTCCACCTGGCACAGCCGGGCACTAAACACTCTCTAAGCCCACCTGAGACTTGGACCGTCAGCGGAGATATTTTTAAAACCATGACACAAGAGTGTGACACACTCGGTTTTCTCAGTGGGTGGGTAGAGTGTTATTTCATGTTGTTCTTGTCACGCAGCCCAGCGTCATAAGTGCACACTTTATTACCGCGCGGAGAAAGCTCTGCAGCCCCACCGAGCACAGCGTGTTCCCAGCGCGGGACCAGCCCGGGCGCAGGGGCGGGGGTGGAAAGCTGATGGGGACAGAGGCCACCCTCTGGCCTCCCCCTGGGGACTCCCGTTCATCTCAGCCAGCTACCCAGCTGATACTCTGTATCCAGGCATGCTGTCCTTGGGAAAATTCTAGAGATTGGGTAAATTCAGGGAAAATGCAGAGATTCTGTAACACCTAACCCCTTAAACACTGGGTGGGTTGGGTTGGGTTTGGTGTGGACTCTCTTGTTCTCTGACCTTTCTTTTTCCTACAGGAAGGTTTTTCTCTGTCTTGCATATGAAATAGAAAGTGGGGTTAGAAATAGCAAGTGGGGCTGAGGAGCCACAGCTGACCTTTGCAAGCAAAGGGTCCATCAAGGGTCATCCTTGTTCCCCTGGGATAGCTAGGACAAGGGTGTATCCAGGGAATGGGGGGCATGGGTGTTCGTCTTCTTGGGCACAGGCCACACAGAAAGGTGAAGTGAAGGGAGAGAGCTGAAAAGCGATCAAGAAAACCATTAACAGGCAGTCTGCTCTGTGCGGGCACCTTATCCTGACAAGCCTAGGCAGTTCAGTGATTTGAAATGAAAGACGTCTCTCCATCCGAGAAGACTCCTGCCCCCCATCACCTTGAGCCCCTTCTGGTGAACCCCTGCGTAGGATGGAGATAGAAGATTGGCTTTAAGGGGAACATTTCACTTCAACAGAAAACCAGGGTCCCCAGATGCGATTCGTCTCATTTCTAAATGGACCAGAGGTGGATTTCCATTGCTGGCGATCTCATTGGACCCGTTGACCGTGAGAGGAATACAGATGTTTGTGTTGTTTGAAGAATAACAGTGAGAGACGCCTGCAGAAACAGTGTGATGAGGGGGCAGGTGTAAAGGAGGCCCTAAAAGGGGTGCCCTTGATTCTGTACTAGCCCTTGGTCCCACATTTATTCCATTAGCAGCGAGACTGTCCAGAGTCACCCTGAAAACAATGCCTAGGTGATTGGCCTGAGCCAAGCCATCCCCATTTGTGGTTTAGAACAGAGGTGAGTGAAGGATGGCCCAGCAACCAGCACCAGCCCACGGCCTGCTGAGAAAAGTGGTTGGAACATAGCCACACCCTTCATTTCCATGTGGTCTGTGACAGCAGAATTCAGGAGCTGTCACAGATACGAGGTGATTTTGCAAAGTCTAAAATATTTGCTTTCTAGTTGGCTTATACGTTTGGGCTGAGACTATAATAAGAACACCATAGACGGGGATTTATACCACAAATACGTGCTTCTCAGATTCTGGAGCCCTGGATGATGTTCAAGGTCAGGACGTCGTTCACTCATCCCAGGTTCTGGGTGAAGGCCCTCCCTCGGTTTACAGATAGCTGTCTTCTCCTTGTATTCCAGGAGAGGAGGAGGGAGAAGGAGGAGGGAGAAGGAAGGAGGGAAGACTGAAGAGGGAAAGTTCTTTTATGTCAGTTCTTATAAGAACCCAAAGAGCAAGAATTTCATGCACCAGAGGCTTCACCCTCATGAATAAATTGCTTCCCAAAGGCCTCAAATATCATCACTCTGGAATTAGAGTTTTGATGTATGAATTTGGGGGAGACACAAACCTTTAACCCACAGCAGAACCCCTTAGAAAACAAGTTTATCGGCTCCTGCTCCAGAATATGGCAATAAACTCGTAGCTGGATTTGTTGCTCCTTCTCTTGGTCTCTTACCATCTATTCTCTGCCAGGCAGCCAGAATTTCCTATAAAACATAAATCATATGGTATTCTCTGAAAACTCTCCATTAGTTTCCTGTAACAATTAGAATAAAATACAAGCTCAGGCTCCCCCAGGCTGATGAGGTCCTTTATCGTCTGGCCTCTGTCTACTATCATGGCTCCTCAGCCAGCTTTGGGCTCTCTGGCCTTGCTGCCTTCCTCAGACCACGGGGTTCTTGACCTCATGATCTTCACGCTTGTCTTTCCCTCTGGAAAAGGAACTGCTCTCTCCCCAGATCCTGCTAGAACGTGCCTATATTTCAGGAAAGTCTTTGCTGTAATGTAACTTTCTCAGAGTCTGTCTCTGACCATGATTAACAAATAATACCTCCATCCTTCCCTCCCTCTGGTACATTCTCTCCCCACACCCCGATTTATTGTTCTTGATAGCACCGATCAGGTCCGTGCATTAACATGTACTGCAGACATATTGATGAGTTTGTGAAGCAGGAGGGGAAAACAAGTTCAAGGATGACCCCTGTGCTTGAGACCTGCACAGCTGGAGACTGGTGACGTTTACTGAGATCGGAAGCCTTCGGAGGAGGCACGTATTTCAGCGGAAGGGTGAGAAAAAGATTGAGATTTCCGTTTTGGATATGTATGTTCTGTTTAACATATCTGCTAGATGTCAGGGTGGAGATGTCCGGTACACAGTTGTATACACAAGCCTGGAATTCAGGGGAGAGATTGAGTCTGAAGATAAAAATTTGTGAGTCATAAACAGAGATATTTAAAGCCTTGCTCTAGGATTGAGATCTGCTAGGTTGATTAGACCCAGAGAAGGGCCAAGAGAAAAGTCCCTGAGCAAATGAATCTTCAGAGGACAGGATTAAAGAGGCGGGACAGAGGAAAGAAGAGTGAAAGAGATAATCCCTTGAGGTAGCAGGGAAACCAAGAGAGTACCGTGTCTAGCAAGCCAAGTGAAGAGAGATTGTCATTCCAAATGTTGCTATAATCTCCCGGTAAGTATTGTGAATTGGTCTTTAAGTCTGGCTAAAGACTGAGATAAGATAATTCTTGTGGGATGAGGTTGAGGGAGCTCAAAAGGTGAAAGTAAAAAGGTAGATGCAGATGTAAAAGTAATATCTGACAGGAATTTTGTTATATTTACATCATAGGTAGGTAGGAAGGTGGGTAAGTAGATAGACAGGTAGATTAGATGATTGATAGATACATAAATACATAGATAGATAGATACATAGATAGACTAGCTCTCAATAGCTGCATCTATTTCTACAAAAAGAAAATTAAGCTGAATGAGGGTATGAAGAAGAGGATAGGAGATTATCTAGAATAAGAGATATTTCTGTGCATTTGTAAGCAGATGAAAATGAGACACTAGAGAGGAAAGGTGCTGTTAAGGTGAGAAGAGATAATTGTGGAGAGCCTTGAAATGGGCAATGGAGGAGGTAATCTGATACACCCATAGAGGGACAGACCTCCGATGGGAGCTGCTCTACAGAGAAAGCAGAATCCAGGGGTTCAGAAGGAGGTGGTAGTTGACTCATTTGTAGGTGGATAAGGAAGTTCCCTTGTGCCTACTGCTGTTTTTTCAGTGAATAAAAGGTGAGATCATTAACTGAGAGTGAGGGGGTGGATGCCAGGAGAGAGATGTGAAAAAGTAGCTTTGGAGAATGGTACTGTGAGTTGACCAGGAGAATGCAGTAAGGTGGTGAGACAAAGCTGGGACCCTCGTGAGGTCTGCAGTAGAAAATGTCACTAGACCGGCTGCTTTGTGTTTTCCTCCAGCCACATTCAGATACTCCTGTGCAAGCTAAGAGTCAGTGGAAAGCTGGGTGATTTGCAGTTCAGTAGGTTAGAAGGAAAGATGGAAGCTGAGAGTTTGTGGAAGGCAGTGATTCTAATGATGGAAACAAGGAATCGGAAGGAATGGAAGGTTGAAGGAATGGTGCCCAGTGGAACAGTCCATGGGTTCAAGGTCTCAATATGGTCGAAGAATTGCTGAGGTCAGAGTAGTAGAGGGAATTATCTGGAAGATAATGTAGTGATGGTAGTTGGAAAGTAGAGCCTTAAAAATGAGATTTAGGAAGAAAGGCATCTATTGGATGGTTTGTAGTGACCTGGGAGGGAAATATAGAGGAAGTATAGAGGAAATGCAGAGGAAGTGTAGAGGAAGAGGTCATTGTAAGAGAACGGACCACAGACCTGTGTGGCGAAAGGCCCATCTATGTGATGATTGAGAAAAATGAAGAATGATGGGTGCCGTGTTGGTGCTGGAGTGAGCCAGGCCCAAAGTTTTCTGCAGGTGAGGGGAAGGTTGGGAGCCAGCAGTTTGCTCACCGAAGGAGGGGTAGTAGAAGGCCCACAGTGGAATACTATGGAGTCAAAGGAGATGAGGTTGGGGAAGATAGAGGGTGGAGAAATGGTCAGGAGGATGGAGTGAGGATTAAGTAAGACAGATGACCCCCTCTGGGTCCTTGGAGAGAAAAGAAGAGCCACTAAGAGACTAGAAGGGAACCCATGCCTCAAGGGGAGGCTGGCTGCAGCTGCATCAGAAAAGAACATTCTTAGGAAAGGGGAACGCTATGGGGCGTTCTGACGATGAGATTCTGAGTCATAGGGCACAGTGCAAGTGTTTAGTAGCATTCGGGGGTGGGGAGACTTTTCTTAGATTTGGAGATACAGAGAACTATATGACAATAAAGGTCTGGATTTCTTTCTTAAAGCTGCCAGAGCAAAGTACCAACTGCATGGCTTCCACGACAGGAATGGTGGCCAGAGTCCCCATTGCATGAGGCACAGGGCTACGCTGCCTCTGGTACCTGTAGGGGAAGGAGCCATCCTTGTCTCTTTCCGCTTCTGGAAGCCCTAGGGGTTCTTTGGCTCAGGGCTGCATCACACCCATCTCCCCTAGGTATTCCCTGAGTCTCCACACCCCCTCCCCCCGCCCGTGTCTGTCTGTGACTAGACCCCGATTTCCCCTTTACATAAGGACACCCGTCATGTGGGATGACATCACCCTGATGACCTCATCTTATTGTGATTGAATCTGCAGAGACCTTATTTCCAAATTAGGTCACATTCTCAGGTACCTTGGATTAAGGTTTCGCCATATGGTTTTTGGGGTTGACACCATTCAACCCATAGCAAAGTCTGAGTGACAGTGAATATTCTTGTAGGCTTGGATGACTGATAACTGCAGTGGAAGGTGGAAGGGAAGGCATCCTGCAGGTTTCCTGGCTGGGCAACCAGATTCTTTGAGGTTCTTCCAAGAGACTGTAGAACAAGGTGGTCAGTGTTGCCCATTAATTCCAGCTGGAAGGTCAAGGGAGAGGGCAGTAGGTCTCATTCTGCTCTTTTCTGTTCATTCCATCGACTATCCTTCAGCTATGCTCATCAATCTCTGACTCAAAACAAAACAAAACACCTAGAATGTTCCAGCCGCTGGGCCTTTGCACGTGTGATCCTATTGTATGGAAAATTCTCTCAGAGCTTCTCATGGCTGGCTCTGTTTCATCAAAGAGAGCTCATCCCAAATACCGCATACTCAGAGAGGCCTGGTCTGGCCACCTGACCACGATACCTCAAGTATCATTAGGCCATCACTGTCTTCTTCATAACTCTCTGCAAAGGTACCATCTTCATATCTGTTTGCTTCTTTAATGTCAGTTTGCCCAACTAATCTGTAAGCTTTGCAAGGCAAGAATAGTGTCTCCCTTTGTTCACTGGTGCATCCTGAGTGTGCAGAACAATGCTTAGTGTGAGCTGGTGCTAAATTAGAACAGCAAAACCAAAAAGGCAACAGCATTAATCATCTTGGCCTGAGGAATATATACGGTAAAAAACGAGTAAGTCATTTACCCTCCCTCAGCCTCCTTCATAAAGACTTTGACCTAGGTATTATCTTTCAGATCCTTTCCAATCTTATAATGCCAGTTATATAACAGCCTGATATCATCGGAGAGACCCAGAGGAATGTTAGCGCTCAGCGACACGCTAATATCTTAAAGCCGAGAGAAGAAAAGGTCCTGTGTGTTATACCTTAAAAAAAAGCCCCTTTATCAGCTCAAGATAGCTGATCTAATTTGAGCAAAGAACAGTTTTACTTCCACCTTTCCTCCATTTCACATTAATCCTTTAAGCTGCAGCGAGACTGTGCGTAACAGGAACGGCTGGGGGCAGGGCGAGAGGCCCAGGGGAGCACTATCAGACTCAGCCGCCACCTGGGGCCTTCGAGTGAGTCCCTTTGGCTTGGACTTTTCTTCCAGGACTGTAAATGGGGCTCCCTAAAATGTCCAAGTCATCTCATCCTCCCACAAATCTCAAACACCTTTACCGACTGATCCTCGTCCAATGTTGTGTTGAAGAGTTGGAAATCATTGAGTCCCCCATCCCTGGCTTTCTGCAGCCATTGTTCACCGAGGACTCACTCTTGCCCACATCTTAACAGAACTGGAATTCAGCCCCTTTTGCAAATGTCTGATCTCCCCTTCCTTTCAAACTCAGCTGCGCAGAAGGTTGTCCAGGGTGGCGCCCCCCTACCCCCGCATGCATTTATTCTTTTTGTCCAAAGAACTTAGATGCCCAAGAGGCAGTTCTGAGTGTCACGGGCCACAGGCCTGGGCCAAAGTCTGAGCCTCATCGACTTATGAGCACAGCCCAGAGGTACCTGTGCTCACCCCAAGCAGTGGCAGCAGCAGAACTCCCCACTTCCCTCCCCTCCCCCCCATTCCAGAACCCCCTGCTTGGAGGGTTCAGGTGTCGCTTGGGGTGCCGGATCTTTGCTGGAAGGCTGAAGCCGGCACAGCAGGGGAAAAGGCAGGGAACGCCGGGACGCGAACCCGGCCTTTCTGTTGACTGGTCTAAGGCTTCTGACTTGAACTTTGGGTTTTATAGTTCTATAAAAGGCAGCTGACAAAAGAGATCCCGTTTTGGGAGGGTCCAGCTGGCCAGGCTGAGCTGGGCGGGGCAGCCCCAACACTGGAAAGCCAGGTCTGACTTCCATCCATGATGTCAGACCAGCGCTGGGATTCCCAGGGAGCCAGAGGGTGGGAGAGCAGACGGCCCAGCCTGGGCCTGCCTGGTGCCAGCAGCGGCCTCAGATGCTGCCTTCCTGGCTGGTCTGCAAGAGCCTTTTCCTCCTCCGAGACTCTCTGTTTGCGAGGGAAGCTCCCTCGCTGGGCTGGCTCGAGGGTGTCTCCTGGAGGAGGGAGCCAGCGCCGCCCTCCTTGGCTCCCCGCTCCCCCGCATCCCGGCTGCCTGGCCCAGCTCTGCTTCCTCTCACTCCAGGGCTGGACGCAGGAGGCAGGGCGGGCTGGCAGCGCTTGGGCCCACATCGTCTCGCAGACTTACCCTCCGAGTCCTTGGGCTCCAGGCCCCCACTTCTGGATTTGGGGTGCCAGCTCTGCTCCCTCCTGTGACTCACAGGCAGATGCTGGGCCCGAGTGCTGCCCAAAAGGAAAGAGTGTTGGGGTGGGGGGGGTTGTTTTCAATTAAATCCAATCTGAAGAAACACTTTTTTTGGCTTTTTCACTTCCAGCTCCTCGCTGCGCTGGCCCCGGCCCTGCCGTCTGGGGCCGCCAAGCAGGCTGGCTCCTCTAGCTTCCAGCTCGGGCTGGGGGTGAAGCTACAGCGACTCACTCAGCCCTGACTCAGAGGAGGTTCCTGTCTCCCAGGCCAGGAAAGGCCTGCCCAGCTCCAGGGAGAGGCCCGAGGGGGAGCAGGGAAGCTGCCCAGAAGGGCAGCACCAGAGGGGTACAGAGCCCTTGTTGGAAAATCCTCCAAAACTGCAGAGGGGAGCAGCCCCTCACCCCGGGGACCAGCTAACCTGGGGACCTCCCCTTCTGTGGGTTCGGACCAGACCCGCCCGCTGGGCCTGGCAGCCAGGCTGGGAACAGGGTCAGCCCAGCGCAGCCCGGGGTAAGGCTCAGTGGCCTTAAAACCATTAGTCACCGTCCGAAATGACCCTCCCACGCCATTAGCCCTCCGGTGTGTTGGGGTGACAGGGGGCATCTATCCTCACTCACTTGCTGAGCTGAGACGTGTTATCTTCGGGGCCTGGAAACGTCACGACCCTCCGCTGACTGACAACTCCCTGCGACAGGCTCTGACCAAGCGGGCCTGGGCCGGGGATAAGGGCGGCGTCTCCCTCTGTACCATGCGCGAGTTGGGGTGCGGAGTTGACCCCGTGCCCCATGTTTGAG
>PVIJ01012031.1:0-51752 GCA_004024925.1 Scalopus aquaticus
ACAAAATGGAAAGACATCCCCTGCTCATGGATTGGAAGAATCAACATTATCAAAATGGCCATCATACAAAAAGCAATTTACAATTCAATGCTATTCTGATAAAAATCCTAATGACATTCTTCAAAGAAATAGAACAAATATTGATTAAATTCATATGGAACCACAAAAAAAAAAAAACATCGAATAGCCAAAGCTCTCTTGACTAAAAGAAAGAAAATGGAGGGATTACAATCCCAGATTTCAAACTATACTACAAAGCCATAATAATTAAAACAGCATGGTACCAGAACAAAAACAGAAGCACAGACCAATGGAATCGAATAGAAAACCCAGAAATAAATCCACATATCTATGGACAACTAATCTTTGACAAAGAAGCAAAGAATATCCATTGGAACAACGCTAGCTTGTTTAATAAATGGTGCTGGGAACACTGGACTGCTACATGCAAAAAAAAAAAAATGAAGCTAGACTACTATCTCACACCATGCACAAAAACTAACTCAAAATGGATAAAAGACCTCAATGTAAGACCTGAAACAATAAAAGGTATAGAAGAAAACAAAGGCAAAACTCTACATGACAAAAACCTCATTAAAACCTTTAAAGACACATCCCCAAAAGGGAAGGAAATCAAAGAAAATATAAACAGCTGGGACTACATCAAAATAAAAAGCTTCTGTACAGCAAAAGAGACATTAATCAAAACAAAGACTCCCTACTAATTGGGAGAAAATCTTTGCATACAATACAACCAATAAAGGACTGATAACAAATATCTACAAGGAGCGCACACAACGCAACAAAACAAAATCAACAATCCAGTCAAAAAATGGGCAGAAGAGCTAAAAAGGCCCTTCTCCAAAGAAGAAAAGCAAATTGCCAATAGGTATATGAAAAAATGTTCAACATTACTTATAATCAGGGAAAAGCAAATCAAAACCACAGTGAGATACCACCTCACGTCAGTGAGAATGGCGAGCATTAAAAAAACAGGCAACAACAAATGCTGGTGAGGATATGAAGAAAAATGAACTCTCCTACACTGCTGGTGGGAATGCAAACTAGTTCAACCACTATGGAAAGCCGTATGGCATTTCCTCAAACTACTAAAAATGGAGCTTCCATATGACCCAGCAATACCACCTTTGGGAATCTACCCAAAGGACACAAAAACACTAATCCAAAAGGATACATGCACCCCTATGTTTATTGCAGCATTGTTCACAATACCTAAGCCATGGAAACAACCCAAATGCCCAAAAATAGATGAGGGGATCAAGAAGATGTGGCACATATACACAATGGAATACTATTCAGCAATCACAAAAGATAAACACATGCAATTCGCAGCAACATGGATGGAGCTAGAAGGGATCATGCTCAGTGAAATAAGCCAAAAGGAAAAAGAAAAATATCGAATGGTTTCACTTACAGCAAGAATATAGGAGGAACCAAATAAAAGGGAGACATTTAGTGAGAGAGGAGGAGGATAGGGGCTCAGAGTGGGGGAGAGGGGAGCACGGGGGACTGTGGTGACCGCTCATGGGTGAATTGGTGGTGGGAAACCTACAGGGAATACATGATAATGTAAAAGACATAAATGATAAAAAAATTAAAAATTAAATATTTTTTTTAAAAATAGAAGGAGACACAAAGAAATGGAAAGACAACTCCTGCTCATGGATTAGAAGAATTGACATTATCAGAATGGCCATACTGCTGAAAGCAATTTACAGATTCAATGCTATTCCAATAAAAATTTCAATGACATTCTTTGAAGAAATAGAACCAAAAAACTTAAATAGTCAAAGCTCTCCTGACTAAAAAGAAGGAGATTACAGGTATCACACTCCCAGACTTCAAACTATACGACAAAGCAATAATAATTAAAACTCTATAGTACCAGAACAAAAAAAACAGACGCACAGACCAATGGAATAGAAAAGAAAACCCAGAAATAAACCCATATGTGTATAGACAACTAACCTTTGACAAAAGAGCAAAGAATATGCAATGGAACAAGGACAGTTTGTTCAATAAATGGTGCTGGGAAAACTAGACCACTACATGCAAAATAATGAAACTAGACTAATACATTATACCATGCACAAAAACCAACTCAAAACAGATAAAAGACTTGGACATAAGACATGAAACCATAAAATATATAGAAGAACATATAGGCAAAATACTAGATGACATACATCTCAATAACATCTTTAAAGAAACATCCCCAAAAGCAAAGAAAGTGAAGGAAATGTCGAATAACTGGGGCTACATCAAATTAAAAAGCTCTATACAGCAAAAGAGACATTAAACAAAATAAAGAGAAACCCTACTGACTGGGAGAAAACTTTTGCACTCCATACAACTGATAAGGGACTGATCACAAAGCTCTACAAATTACTCCCAGGACTCAGCAAAAACAAAGTAAACAATCCTGTCAAAAAATGAACAGAAGAGCTAAAAATACACTTCTCCAAAGAGGTAATGCAAATGGCCAACAGATATATGAAAATATGTTCAATATTACTTATAATTAGGGAAATGTAAATCAAAACCACAATGAGGTACCACCTTATACCAGTGAGAATGGCTCATATTAAAACACTAATAACAGGGGCCTCCCCGGTGGCGCAGCGGTTACGTGCTGCGCTGTGGAGCTGTCAGCTGCGGCGACGCGAGTTCAGCGTCCGGGCGGGGAGAATCCCACATGTTGCAGCAGACCTCTCCTGCCTCTCCCGCTGCTCCCCTCAGCAGTGTATTTCTGATCTGCCTGTTCTGCTCCCCGCTCTGTCTCTGGTGAGCCCTTTCACCGCCCTGCGCCTCTGGCCTGTACCCCAGCTTGTATGTATAAATAAAAAATTAAAAAAAAAACACTAATAACAACAAATGTTGGCAAGGATGTGGAGAAAAAGAGCTCATCTATACTGCTTATGGGAAAACAAACTGGTCCGACCACTATGGAAAGTTGTGTAGAGGTTCCTCAAACTACTAAAAATGGACCTACCATATACTCCACCAATTCCACTCCTAGGAATCTACCCAAAGGACACAAAAACATTAATTCAAAAGATACCTGCACCCCTATGTTTGTTGCAGTACTATTTACAATAGGTAAGATATGGAAACAACCCAAATGCCCAAAAATACATGACTGGATCAAGAAGATGTGGTCTATATACACAATGGAATATTACTTAGCAATCAAAAAAGATAAACTCATGCCATTTGCAGCAACATGAATGGAGCTGGAAGGGATCAGTGAAATAAGCCTGAAAGAAAAAGAAAAATATCGGATGGTTTCACTTTTAGGAGGAACGTAGGGGAAACAAATAAGGGTTCAGGGAAAAATAATGATGATAATAAATAAGAAAAACAAAATTAACAGGCAACTATAAATCAGAGACATTCTGCAGGATAGGGGGAGTGAGAGGGATCAGGGGATGGAAGAGCACAAGGGACTATGATGATAGTGCACAGATGAATCGGTGGTGGGAATTTTATGGGGACTACACCTGAGAGGAGAAAGCATGCATTGTACAAAAATGAACAATGATGTAAAATATATATTAATTAATTAATTTTAAAAATATAAACCTCCATAGTCAGTTTCCCTTAGGCTTGCTAATCAGAGGCATCCTTGTTGAAAAGACATTGGTAATGACAGCAAAAAGCCAATTATAGACCTCTGGCATATCTCAGATATAGTCAGACATGTGTTCCCCTGTTCTGAGGTTTTTGCAATCCGTTCTGAAGTAAGTCACCTCCTTTCTAGACACTTTGGCCACTTGGAGTGTCAATTGGAAGTGACCGTATATTTTACTGCCGGCAGACTGCCACATTATGGAGTCCACCGCAGAGAGGCAGTGTTCTGTCTCTAGATAAAACAGGCACCCTTGATCAAAGGTTGGACCCAAACATCAGATGCATTAGTCAAAACTCCAAGCAATCATCCTAGCAGCAGAGAAATCTCTGGCCAAGGAATTTGGTCAAATGTGTTAGGCTCAACCCGCCCCTCCCCAACAATAAGGGCGCTGTGAAGTATCTCGGCGAAGATTTGTGACCTTGGAAAGCAGCTCATGTCCCCACTACCCAGACGGGCCGCCGCAGCCCGAATGTACCTGCAAGGCCACCAGACCCCCCCCGCCTGGGATCTGTGAACCTCACCCGGGAGTTGCTAATAAAGGCCTCTTTATCTTACATTCCCCTCTGCTTCCTTGCCTTCTTCTATCACTCGACCTTACCTATGGTGCCGAAACCCAGGAGGTGTGGTCCGGACCCATCTTCCTGGGGTCCGACCCCCTCCGGACCCCCTTCTCTCTCTCTCTCTCTGTGGACCACAGACCCACAACTACTTTTGGCAATTCTATTCTCTAGCGGCTTCCTTCTCCTCCTCTCCCTGCTTCTGTGTTACCACGAGCGAGACTAAGGGCCTGCGGCTGACTACAGGTTGAATTTTGGAGCCTCTACCTCCCACCACTCTTCCGTCGCCTCCCTGGATCTGGTGTGGGTGTGTCCCCCTCATTTCTGTCTCCATGGGTCACTGACTGGTCTTTTGGCTGGTCCGGCGCCTTTCTGTCTGGCTCAGTCGCTTTTCCACTAGTCCTCTCTGAGGCAGTCCTCCCTGAGGCGTTTCTCTCGCTGGGTAAATCACGGGCCCGCGTCGACTGCTGCCATATTTTTGTTGCACTGAGACCTGGAGAGAAGTCTCCTGTTCTCTCGTTCCCGGTTTAAAGTCCTCCCCGAGGCATATCTGGGTGGAAGAACGAAGGTCGAGACGTTGACTCCTCTCTCCCACTCACGGAAGACCCGGATCATTGAAGAAACCCATTAAGTGACCATTTAAGGAGACCATTTATGGGTAGCCAAAATTCAAAAATTGATCGGACCACCCCTCTGGGATGCCTCCTGGCCAATCTGAGGCCCCTAGGCCTGCGCCCAGATCTTAGATCCAAAATATTAATTTTCTATTGTAACACAATTTGGCCTCAATACCAATTGGACAACAATTCTAAATGGCCCGTAGGTGGAACCTTACAATTCTCGGTTCTCAAAGATCTGGACAATTATTGTCAGCGTAATGAAAAGTGGTCGGAGGTTCCCTATGTTCGGGCCTTCTTTTCACTGCGCTCCCGCCCTTTGCTCCTCCAGACCTGCCACACCTATCAGGTCCTTCTGGCTAGGAAACGAGTCCCTCTGTCTGTCTCTTCCCCCAAGACTCAAATGTTCTAAACAAAAAGCACCTAGTCCTTCTTTAAATAATGACTGGTCCCAGTACAAAAATATGGCCCATAAATGGTATCCTCAGATGTGACACCCCTCTCCAACTAAATTTCTTTTGCCATAGCAGAGGAAAGGGGTAAAATGCTGGAGACTAAAGTGAGGGACCCGCTACACCTGGCTGGTGGGGGAACTGCCTCTGGTCTCAGCAAGCAGCTGCCTGGATTTTTTCTCCAGTGTTGAGATCATTGGTATGTCTCTGCTGCCTTCCAGTTGTGGAAAAACTAGACTCTTCTTTTGTCCACCTTAAAATACTATTCTGGTTCATTCTTTGGGCAAAAAATTCTATTTCCCTAATCTTCAAGGCTAAACTGTTTAAGGTAAAAACTGCTGAGTTACTTTGCACTTGTTCGCAAGCTATACAGGGTGCTTTCTGGTTGACTAAAAATTTCTTCAACTTTCTTTACTTTGTTTAAGCGAAATTCCAAACCTCTGATTTCTAATAAGAGTCTACAAACAGACACACTGTAAAATAAAATCTTACTCTACCTCTTCTGTCTTCCCCATACATGACATGTAAAAAAAGTGTTGTTTGTCTTAATGATGTGCTTGATCTCAGTCTACAGGTCCGGTTCATTGCCTCATAGCTCAGACACCACTTGTCCATTCCTTTCTTGTAATCCCTACTTGTCCCTCCTTCCATCACTCATTTCTCGGTACTAGACCTTTAAATGCCTTTTTTACAATTTTCCCCCACCTCCTGAAAGCCCTCCAGGATAATCTCCTACCCACAAAAAAACCAACCTCCTTTCTGTTCTTGGCCTCTTCAGCCGCGCCCCCCCCCCATCCCTAACTCTTCTCTCATAACCAAACTTCTCTAATCTTCACAAACCCCTGGCCTCCTCCACTCACCTCAAACAGCCACCCCTTCTCTAACTCGTCCCAACCCCCACCAACCCTTCTATCTCTTTAATTACCTAAAGTTATGTTGACACAAAGCCTCAATGTAACCCCTGCTAAGAAAAAACAATAACTTGTTACCTAATTGCTCAGGGCTCTGACCTTGCAAAAAGATCTCTGGGCCTGCCAGCTTATTCCCTAACTAAATTCTGCCATCAGAGTCTAAATAATTGTGTCTAACAAAAGAAATGTATTCAGAGTGGATATTTTAAAGGTCTTGGGCTAAGAAAGGGGTCTTACAGGTGCTAGAGTAAAAAGGCAAAAGAAAGTGTTAAAGGTCTGAGAGAGGTGAAAAGAGGTGTCTTAGATTAAGAAAGCAAAAGAAAGTGTTAAAAGTGTTGAAGGTCTGAGAGAGGTTTCTTAAAAAAAAAACTGTTGTGTCCAAGGACGACTTCCAAAACAGGAAAAAGACATGAGAAGGGCCTAGTATATGGCGGTTGCCATTGTCAGTACCCTGCCACCTCAGATTCACCCAAGGCCCCATGTGCCCCAAGGCATTCGGGACCTCAACCTCTTAAAGGGCTGCCAGCTTGCCTCCACTGCCAGCAACTGGGACACCTCAGCAGCGACCACCCAAAGCTGTCCTCAGGACCTTGCCTTCAGTGCCGTCACACAGGGCACAAAGATGGGAGGACAGGCTTCACCATCAGCTGCCTCTGACTATGAAGAACCCGGTGCAGTAAAAGACGTTCTCTGAAAAAGCCCAAAGGTAAGACAGGCTCCCCTGGTTACTGTTTCTATGGACAAGCCTCGGGTGACCTTGAAGTGGCAGACAAAATAATCACCTTCTTGGTAAATAAGGGGCCACTAACTCTGTCTTGCTTCCATTCTTTGGACTGACCTACTTGTCAAGTGTCTCCCTCACTGGTACTAATGGCCAGTCTGACCCAGGGTACTTTATATCACCACTACCTTGCTCACTACAAGGCCACATGTTTATATATTTTTAGTCTTCTTTTTCTATCTTTCTCTATTAGGACAGGACATGGTAACTAAATTCCTAACTGTCGGTCTCTGCAGTCACTATTGGCTCTTCTGGATGCTGCTACAAAACACTGGGGTAGTGCAATAGCCCCAGGTCTCACTAATGACCTTCGCCTCCTGTTCAAACCACCAACCACAAGAAAAGTACTTAATTCCACATAATTTCTTTGTGTATTAGATTTACAACTATAATATATCTTGTACTTTTCCTCTTCACCCTGAGATTATACTCAGTTACGCCCCCAGAGTGGACTATTTGTCAAAAAAAGTTCTTCTTTTATTTTACCTTGGCTTGTTTTTTTGGTGGGCCTTCTCTGCCCACCATGGCAATTAAGCTATTCTTGTTAATGTTTATTCCCCTGTTGATGACTCTGCTGGCTGCGTCTCACTCTTATCCCCACCCATTAATTCTGGCCTTAAATCTTATGGCAAGGACAGGAAACTATAGTGACTGTTGGGTGTGCTCTAGAGGGGACTGTGCTGTACAAAATTTCCTCTCCGGGCCCTACCAGCATCTATCAAAAAACTTAGTCATTCATCAGCTTCCACATATGGGATGACGGTACATCTCATTAATGGGACTACTTCTTCCCACTATAAGTGGACACAATTAGTTCCTTCACAACTTAATAACAACTGGCCCCCCAAATTTTCTATCCTCCCTCAACACTGGGCAGCCCTCTACACCATTGTACATGACCTTAAAAGACAGGCAGGACAACGGCCTAGCTGGCTACAATCAATCCTTGCCTCTATAGAAAGCCAACTTCTGACCTGGTTGCTCCCTTTCTCGTTCCCTTACTAATTTTCTTTATTGCTCTTTTGTTTGGACCTTGCATCCTCAACGCCCTCATTAAAATCATTGCTTCTCGTCTGGAAGCCACCAGACTCCAAATGGTCCTTCAGATGAAAGCCAGTATGACATTGCCATCTTCCTTCTTCTGAGGTCCCTTAGATCTTCTGCAGTGGAGCCCTAACTGCTTCCCCATGTCGCCCATTTTCAGCAGGAAGAAGTTACTGACCAGACCGACGCCTTCCATCCTAACAGCAGTTAGGGGCTCCATCTGTAGAGGGGGAATGAATCCCAGACCAAGTTAGGGTTAATTAAGCAGCTTCAGGAACAATCTGGTAGAGACGTCAGGGACATAAATAAGGGCTACACGTCAGAGCCCCCTCTTTGTCAGCCCCTTTAAACTCATGTATGGCAGGCCTTTCCTTTTAGGCCTCACCTTCCCAGCACACTATCACCCCTATTGGGTTACCTACCTCTTTTCACTCTTCTCCGGCAGCTGCTCCGGGAACACGTGAACCACTACCTACCCCAACCAGAGTCTGGAAACCCACATGTTAAACAGCTCCATCCCGGTGACCAGGTACTGCTAAAAAACCTTACACCTAGGCCTCTTCAGCCTCTGTGGAC
This sequence comes from Scalopus aquaticus, assembly GCA_004024925.1. Taxonomy (NCBI): domain Eukaryota; kingdom Metazoa; phylum Chordata; class Mammalia; order Eulipotyphla; family Talpidae; genus Scalopus; species Scalopus aquaticus. Next base: position 8,591 of record PVIJ01012031.1, read on the forward strand.
GGGAATACACATAGCCTGACTCTTCGCTTCTCTCGTAACTCTGGATTCCCCAAACCCCCTCCTAACACGCAGGTTTGTCTTTTGTGCTCGAGCTTCTATGCCTTATCTCCTGGTTTTACGGTGATTCCCCCTCCCCACAAGATGTCCTCCTCTGGATCAAAGATCAGGTCTTTCAGGAAACTCTACAAGAATTTTCTCCGCTTCAAACCTCCCCCTTTTCCTTTCTCCTCCTCTTGGGCCTGGCTCTACCCCCTACTTCTCCTCCTGTTTATAATAACTGTAGGACAAACATCTAGCACTTACTTATGGCATTTTAAGGTCCTGAAAACCTATTCAGAACAAACAAAACTAGTGGGAACAGCTGACTGTTTGCCCCAAGGCTGCCAGACCTCAATTACTATCCTTTTGACCCTTAATTCTGTAACAGCCAACAATAATCCTTATGCCTGCTTTATGTGCGACCAGACCAAATCCTGCCATAAATATCCGGAATATGGGGGCTGCCCCTACTGGTCCTGCAACATCCACCTCAGCAAAAACAGCTGGGAAACGTTCCAGGCCAAGGGAGATTCACTTCAACTGGTAATCAAGGACCCATGAAACCAGAGGTGGGCTACAGGGTTCAAGGGGAAACTTTATTCGTGGGTAAATGCAGCGAAACCTACTTCCACTATCTTTATCTCGAGAGAGTATGTTCCGGGACCTAACTCCTCTGTCCAAATAGTTAACTCTGTCCTCCAGGCAGAAGCACAGCTTAAAGCTGACATACAATCCTTTCAGAACCGGATATACCATCCCTTTTTCCTTCTTGGATGGACCTCATAGCCCAGTCGCTAAAATGGCTCAACCAGGCAGGATTCAACTCTTCTCTCACTCATTGTTTCCTCTGTGCCTCCCTCCAGCGCCCTCTTTTAGGGGAGGTTCCTCTCACCACTCCCCTCACCCCCACTCCCTTCCCACCCTCCCAGGGCTGGTGCAAAACACTGGGCTCGCTTCCACTTTGGGACTCCCAAACAAGGGCTAACTCTCTGTGCTTTAATGCGGGTCCCCAAGCACTTCCAACCATCTGCTCCTCAGTATCTAACACAACCTCTATAATTCAACCTCCTCCTGGCTTGATCTTTTGGTGTAACACCACCTTACACACCTGCATTAATGCTTCCACCAAGGGGCCCTGCATACCACCAAGGGGCCTCAGCTTATGCTATACTCCGAGTCACATCTCCCCCTTTTACTCCCACACACCAAGAAAAAAAGGGCTGCCTTCCTCCCGGTCCTATTAGACATCAGTTTAGCGTCCTCAGCTGCAGCAGTTGATTTGTCCGGAGGGGCCCTTGGGGTCGGCCTCTCCTCTTTCCATGATCTCTAGGAAAAACTCGAGGTGGCCATAGGTTCTTCCTCCACATCTATTCTTTCCCTTCAGAGACAGGTAACGTCCCTAGCAGGAGTCGACCTCCAAAACAGGAGGGCCTTGGATCTTTTAACTGCTAAAAAAGGGGGGACATGTCTCTTCCTCAGGGAGGAGTGCTGCTACTATATAAATGAATCAGGACTGGTGGAACAAAATGTAAGAAAATGATGACTCTTATCTCTGACAGTGGGTAATGTCCCCACTCATGGCCTGGCTCACCCCCTCCTGGGGCCCTTGATACTAATTGCTTTATTATCTGCCTTTGCACCCTGCTTCCTCCGATGTCTTTCCAGCCGCATCCGGACGATGACCCGAACTACTTTCAACCAGCTCCTCCTACGCCCATGCCAATCGCGCTGAGTCGGGACATGCCCATGCAGTCCCACTACGACTCCTCTCAGCAGGAAGTAGCTAGACGGCAAACGTCGCCCCTATTCCTATGATCAAAAGGTGGGCATGTTAGGCTCAACCCGCCCCTCCCCAACAATAAGGGCACTGTGAAGTATCTCGGCGAAGATTTGTGACCTTGGAAAGCGGCTCATGTCCCCACTACCCAGACGGGCCGCCGCAGCCCGAATGCACCTGCAAGGCCACCAGCTCCAAAGGGAGTTGCCCCCACCCTTGGAATTCCTTCACCCCGTATAAAAACCCGCCCCCCTGGTTGCTGGGTGTGACTCCACAGACCCCCCCCACCCCCCGCCTGGGATCTGTGAACCTCGCCTGGGAGTTGCTAATAAAGGCCTCTTTATCTTACATTCCCCTCTGCTTCCTTGCCTTCTTCTATTGCTCGACCTTACAAAATGGATCTAAATGGTGTTAATTTTCACGTTTTTCAGCAACTTTTTCTTTTGAAGACAAGCATTATGACTTCAAACTCTACTTATCAGAACAGAAACCACCCATTCATTGTTGTTGCCCTGTACTTTTCCCTTGAGAGACTATACCTTACTGATTCTATTGCCAGTGACCATGTGGGTGATTTCGAAGTTTTTTCTTTTCTGACCAATCTAAAAATCTAAAAAAAATTATAAAAAAATCTAAAAATCTAAAAATATTATATGGGGTTCTATGCAATTTGGATTTCTTGTCCTCATCTTCAAATAATTTCCTACCCTCAACACCTATTTGTTATTCAAAAGGCATTTCCCGGGCCTCCCTGGCTGCAGAGGTTAAGCTCTGCACTATGGAGCTGTCGGCAGCTGCGACCATGCGAGTTCCACGCCGGGCAGGGGAGATTCCCACATGGTGCGGCAGACCTCTCCTGCCTCGTCCCCTGCTCCCCTCAGTAGTGCATTTCCATCGATGTGCCTGTTTTGCTCCCCACTCTGTCTCTGGTGAACTCGCTTACCGCCCCACGCCTCTGGCCTGTACCACAGCTTGTATGCATAAATAAATAAATATTTTAAGATAAATAAATAAATTATATAAAAAAGACATTTCCCAAAGGGTTACATTTTATCATTGCCCTTTGCAAGTGGGGTGTAGACCAGAATTAATAACCTACCCAAGATAAGACAGGATGTCAAGGCAGATGTAGCCACATGAATCAACTGAATAGAAAAATGTTTACTGTTCAGATGTATTTTCTAGGGAAAATGGTGCAAAAGTAAGATGGTTCTGTTGGCTTGCACAAAGGATGGGTTGACCCTTTAATGTTTGTAGGGGTAGAGGTTGCAGGTTGTAAAGATTAGACCCTCTTACCCATTGTCACAAAGTAAAAAGGGGCATTCTTCAACCTTTCTTTATTATCCACTATAACCCAAGCAGCGTGAGTGGGTAACTAGTCTTAAGAGTCAAATATCAAATTTGAGGTCAGTGTCTTTACTGAAGTTCACTCATGAAGTTTACTAACAAACAATGAGATATCTCATTTAAGTTAATTTGGAGGATAGTGCTAGAGGCAGTGCTTATGGTTGGAGGTGGTATAACATAGCAGATTTTGAGGAGTTGAGAAATATTTTCTAGTTTTAGAGTTTCTGAACTACAATTATTAATTACTAGGTGTTATACAGAAGAAAAATGAGCTATATAAAGAAGGAGCTGCATTTATTAAGACTGCTACAGCCCTGTGGTTCAGATTAAAATCCACAATCAAAACATTGATTTTCAGTTTGGATAATAGCTAATCACCTGTGGAGCCTGAATTAGCCCTGACTGGAATTCACACATTGGCTTTCACTTCACTTATACATCACTCATCATCCTCTCCTGTTGGTGTTATGTTGCCTCAAATAATAAGTCCATGTTTGAGATGAAGCAACCATCTGCCCAATTCCTCCTGTCCTTCCTTGTTGATGTGCAGTTTTAAGGCTTTCCCTTTCATGACCTCCTAGGTGTTCTCATTAAGCTTGCTAGTTTCATTCAAAGCAGTATTCAACAATTTCAAGACAAGATTCTTATTTTTATTCCAACACTTCCGTAAGAGAGCTATGAATATCCAGGGATTTGTTAGAGAGAGTGTAACCAGATGCCTGCAGCACCCATAGCCTTAGGGGCAAGGTGGCTTTGTTTGAGAGGTTGTAAGGAACACAGAGTAACTCCAGCTCTTTTTTGCCTCCTGCCACCAGCCTCTGTGCTGTCACCTGCACCTTTGTTTTCCTCCCAGGTTTCATTACCTACATGTGATACCATGTTATTGTAAGAAAGATGTGCAGCCAGAGGCATGGGGTGGTGAGAGGGTTCACCAGAAACAGAGTGGGGAGCAGAACAGGCAGATCGACCGAAATACACTGCTGAGAGGAGCAGCGGGTGAGGCCAGGAGAGGTCTGCTGCACCTTGTGGGAAGCTCCACTGCCGGGCATCAAACTCACGCCGCAGCCACCAACAGCTCCACAGCACTGTGCTTAACACATTGCGCCACCAGGGAGGTCCCAGGATTGGCTTCTAATGAAAAGCTGAAACACTCAAAACCCTAAGTGAACAAGGCCATGTAACTCTTTTGTAATTAATGGAACTTTCTCTGTTTCCAAAGTCTTAGGTTTGTAGGGTGACAACTGAAACCTGTGATTTCTGCCAGCAACACTCCACATTTTTTTGGAATTTAAGATTTTTTTCCTGAGCCTATGGAGAAAAACTGCAGTTATTTAAAACATTCCACGTGGCATAACTAAGGGTTCTCTGTGTCTATATGTTGTATATCTGTATGTCTTTTCCTTGTGCCTAACTGTCTTGGCCTCTAGAGGTTGTAAATTGGTTTAGATGGTGTCTATAAAATAAAGGGGGGGGAGGTAAAACTTTGGCATGCACAAAAAAAATGTTAACATTGGTTTTCTGAAACTTACAAAACCTTTCAGTACCCAATATGTATGCAAATTGTCAATTTTTGATTGTTGTCTTGAAATATTGTATACTTAAATGGTCTAATATCTGCAGAAATTGTTTCTGAAAAAAAAGTTTCTAAAGAAAAAGACGGGGGGGACTCAACTGCTTCCAGTTGATGGAACTTTCAACAGTAAAAATTTCCCACAAGGGACTAAATAGACTGTTGGAGATAAACCTGCTTTTTGATAAGTTTTGCTTTAAATCATACCAGCGTTTTTTGTTTGTTTGTTTTTTTCATTTTGTTTTGATTCAAAAGAAGTTTTCCTGTTTTGACTGACCGGGATCTGTAGCACTGTTACATTTTTTAAATGGAACTAGCTTTAGTTTGCATTTTCTCTCCCCTTGATACCAACATAGTATTAAAAATGGCGGTAGTAATTTTTGGGAATCTACCCAAAGGACACAAAAACATTAATCCAAAAAGATAAATGAACCCCTATGTTTATTGCAGCACTGTTCACAATAGCTAAGATGTGGAAACAACACAGATGCTCAAAAATAGATGACTGGATCAAGAAGATGTGGTACATACACACAATGGAATACTATTCAGCAATCACAAAAGATAAACACATGCAATTCGTAGCAACATGGATGGAGCTAGAAAGGATCATGCTCAGCGAAATAAGCCAAAAGGAAAAAGAAAAATATTGAATGGTTTCACTTATTGCAAGAATATAGAGGAACCAAATAAGAGAGAGACATTCAGTGAGGGAGGGGGAGGGTAAGGGCTCAAAACAGGGGAGAAAAGAGCACAAGGGACTATGGTGATGGTTCATGGGTGAATTGGTGGTGGGAAACCTATGGGGAATACACAATAATGTAAAAGACATAAATAATAATAACAAAAAATATTTTAAAAAATAAATAAAATTAAAAAATTAATTTTAAAAAATGGTGGTAGTAATTGTTACTACTGTTACAGGGCAGGGAGAGGGACACCCCCGAAACCCCAGACCTACCCTGGTCTAAATGGGTTCTGCCATCCACCGCATCAATACAAAACATATGGGACCTTAAGGGGAAACCAGACTTTAATACAATTAGGAAAGACAGAGAAGAAAAAGAATATATTTTCTAAGTCAAGCACCCAATGTTATCCAACTCCTCGTGGGTAAAAGTCCACCCAAACGGGATTGGGCCAAAGCAAGTCTTGAAAGCCTGCCACAAGTCTAGAACAACTTTTGGCAGGGACCCACACATAAGGGTCAGAAACAGCCAGACAATTCTGGGAGGAACGAAAATACCTTTCGGCAGGGACCCGTACGAAAGGGTCAGAAACAGTCAGACAATTCTGAGAGGAACAGAACAAAATCAAAACCAAAATCAACATAGCCATCGTTAACTTCCCCACGGGTGTCTCACCCACGTCTCTTTCAATCAGTCCATGTCAGTGCAACTTCTTTACAAGTCTCTGCTCCTTGGGCCTCTTCTGGCTTTCCATCTTTCTTCCATCTCCTCCTGTCTTCTGTCTGTGTTCTGTGTCTCCTCTGTGTGTCTCTCTCTTCTCCAGCTTCTTATATCCTGCTCAGTTCCACCCTACCTTGGTGGTACAGGGAACCTGGAACACACCCTTTCTCCTGGGGACCACCCTGTTACACTAATGGTAGAGCCTATTTTTGCATAATTTCATTAGGGAATTTCGTCATCTAAACTGAAGAAATTGGAAACGGGTTTCATCATACAGCTTTGATTGGAATTATTCCAAGAAGTCAAATTTGAACTGAACCAAGAAGAGGAGAACCTATTGCTTTGTTTGTAGGGTTCCAGAAACCTCCAAAGGAGGTGAGGAAGCTTGCTTCCATTGGCAGGACTAGACAACCCAGAAAAAGAAAAAGCCCTGGTAACCTCGAGAAGAGGAAACCCCAGGTGGAGTCTGGTAAGACTGACTTTGTTCCTGAAGCCTGCATGGACTGGACGTCAAGAGTTCACTCTGATCTTATATGGAGTATTCCAATAGACAGCTAAAATTGCTTCCCTGTGATTTTGTGCAAAAATAGGAAAAATGGTCTGACAGTAGATTCAGTTAGCAAGCATTTTGCTGTGCTATTGGATAAAATTGGGATCAAGGGGGAGAGAACTTGTTTTTACATAAGTTGAAGCAATTTAAAAAAAATTTTTCCTGGGCCTCCCCAGTGGCGCAGTGGTTGAGCGCTGCGCTGTGGAGCTGTCGGCAGCGGCGACGCGAGTTTGATGCCTGGCCGGGGAGATTCCCACATGGCGCGGCAGACCTCTCCTGACTCACCTGCTGCTCCCCTCAGCAGTGTACTTCTGATCTGCCTGTTCTGTTCCCCACTCTGTCTCTGGTGAACCCTCTCGCCGCCCCACGCCTCTGGCCTGTACCCCAGCTTGTACGTATAAATAAAATAAAATAAAAATCTTAAAAAATTTTTTTTGCCTGTAATTTTGATATATTTGCTATTTTGTTTTGGCTAATGCCTCCAGATGTTTTTTTTTTCTTTTGACATGGACTGAAACCCTGAAAAAAAGACTGTCTCCTAAGGCTCCACCCTGAGATTTGTGCCACCATAGATACGGTGGAATAAAAATTAAAAGGGGGGATTGTAACAGTGTGGTTCCCAGGAAAAAGGGTGTGTTCTAGGTTCCCTGCCCCACCCAAGGGAGGGTAGAGCTAAGCAGGAGAGATAAGAAGCTGGAGAAGAAGAGAGGGGAGACTGGAGAAGAAAGGAAACAAGAGGGCTTCCCTGGTGGTGTAGCAGTTGAGCGCTGCACTGTGGAGCTGTTGGCAGCAGCGACCCAAGTTCAGCGCCTGGCCGGGGAGATTCCCACATGGCACAGCAGACCTCTCCTGCCTTGCCCACTGCTCCCCTCAGCAGTGTATTTCCGTCAATCTGCCTGTTCTGCTCCCCACTCTGTCTCTGGTGAACTCTCTCACCACCCCACGCCTCTGGCCTATACACCAGCTTGTATGCATAAATAAATAATTTTTTTTAAAAAAAGGAAGGAAGCAGGCTGGAGAGCCAGAAGAGGCACAAGGAGCAGAGAGACATGTAAAGAAGCTGCACTGGCCTGGACTGATTGAAACAGATGTGGGTGAGAGACCCGTGGGGAGGTTAACTATGGCAATGTTGATCTGGATTTTGATTTTGCTTTTTTCCTCAGAGGATTGTCTGGCTGTCTCTGACCCTTTTGTGTGGGTCCCTGCCAGAAGGTGTTTTAGTTCTTTCCAGAATCGTCCGGCTGTTTCTGACCCTTTTCTGTGGGTCCCTGCCAAAAGGTGTTTTAGACTTGTGGCAGGCTTTGGGCCTTGCTGTGGGTCAATCCCATTTGGGTGGACTTTTACCCAGGTGGTGATGGGTAACTTTGGGTACTTGATTTGGAAACTATATTCTTTGTCTCTTCTGTATTGTACATTGGTAGTATTAAAGTTTGTTTCCACTTAAGGTATTGTATGTTTTGTATAGATGCGGCAGATGGCAGAACCCATTTAGAGCAGGCAGGTTTGGGGTTGTGGGGTACCCCTCTCCCTGCCCTGTAACAATAGGAGAGACCAGTCATTTGTAACTGCATCATTGGCAGCCTGGCTGCTGCATTTTTGGGATCTGGAGATGGATGGGATCATGGTTTCCCTATAGCAAGAAGCAGTTCTTGGACGCTAACAGGGTGTCTAAGAAGTCAGCTCAATTCTGACACAATCGACCCAGAGATAGCATCAGATTCCACAGGTTAAGGGCTCAGTCTCTCAGTGCTGCCTCTTCTTCAAGTAACCACCATAAGCCCAGGCCATTACCTGCACTTCTGACTAACAACAAATTAGAAGTTTCCAGGACCCTCTCCTCAGGTTCAATTAATTTGATTGAATGACACACAAAATGTGGGAAACTATTTATTCACTGGAGCACCAATTTATTTTAAATGATACAACTTAAAAGCCAAATGAAGGGTTATGCAGGGCAAAGTACCGGAACAAAGAAGCATCTGTCCTCATGGAATCTAGCGAGGCGGCCCTGGTGGGGGAAAAAGGACGTCCAGAACAAACTCCACAGGTAGGTTTCACAGACCCCATCCCCACCTCAGACCAAAGAGATCCAAGACACCAAGGACTACAAATTCCATAATGTCATCATTGAAGAGAGGTCTGCTGGGACCTCAGGGGTGGAGTTAAGCAGCCAGGTTTGGTTTAGAACCAAACCGGACATGTGGGCCTTGGGGGTCTCTTGGCTGCTCTACGGGCTACAGCAGTTGAACTCAATCTCTAGCCCTCTCTCCCTTCCCCAGAAATCATGGAGTGAGACTGAAAGTTTCCCTGACAATTAGCCCCCATCCTCAGGTATTTTCCAAAAGTATATTATTAACATAGGCCCATTAAAAATAACTATACACCCATTTAAACTTTTATAGCTCTGAGGCTTTCACAGGAACTGAGAAGAAACCAAATATTACAAAAGACAGTCCCATGGCTCTTATTACTCAGGAACTTCCAAGGATTTTGGGAGAGCTGTGACAAAACATCTTCCCATTGGGCACGAAATATCAAATTTTGGGACATGTGAGCCAAGAACTGTGGACAAAGATCAAGTATCTTTCTTATAAGTCACAATATTGCAGTTTCATCCTGCCCACTACTTTCTTTAGAGCACTTAGCATATTAGTCATGGTTGTGAGACCATAATTTCAGGTTTTCAGGCCTCATCTCCCAGCCAGGAATGACCCCAGGCTGCAGGGGCAGCACTGAGTCCCAGACACTAGACCACCACAGGTTGGTGTCTCACAAAGCCACAGCCAGAACTTCGCTGACTCTCAGACAAGCAAATGAAAAGAGGTAAGTTTGTTTAGAGAAAGAAAATGTTTATTAAGGAGAAAAGGCACAGAAATAAAGTGGGACTCCCAGGCCCGTGGAACTAGGCCAGGAAGAGGCAAGAAAGCTAAAGTGGAGTCATGTCTCAGGGAATATGTACTTTCTTTCCCTAATTATTCTAAAGCCCCATCATTATTTTTGTGATCGGTTAGTTCTTGGTGGTCTCACTCATTCAGCCTTAACGTCTCTGTGCCTAGAATTAAGTCTATGTGTCCCAGCCCTTATCTTTAGCATAATGTTTATCATCCTTGATCTGGAATGTCCTAGTCCATTTGCCCCTAGTCCTGAAGTGTTTGATTAGCTCCCTTTGGAATTTGTTGCCCTTATCTCTGGAGCTTCCCTTATTCCTCTTGTTTCCCTTATCTCAGAAGCTTTTATAACTCTCCCAAAGTCCCTGCCTGTACTGTCCCTTTAGATGCCTATTTAACCCTGATTTGCCCACTCAGTTACTGTACATTTTTTTCTGATAATTCAACATATATATTACATCTAAGTCAGATTCTTTTGTTTGTCCAATCTCTTGAAAATGATAGCAGGCAAGCCTGGAAGTTAAAGGGAGTACCCCGGTTTGGAGTAAAGACGAGTTTGTTTAAGAAATCCAGATAAGACCCAAAAGCAGATACACAGAGAGAAGTTTTTTAAAAGGTTTTATTTATAAGATAGTAAGAAGAGAGAACAGAGAGACAAGTTTAGTTAGCCTACAGATCCCATCAGCAATGCAGTTTGAGCTGAGACCAGCATGAGACAAAGCTGGAAAAGCAAGAGAGCACATGTTCAGTCTTTTGAGCCAACATGCCCATTCAGCTCTTCCCCTAGCTCCCAGCAGCCCTCCCTTTCAAGAAGTCAGGTTCAGAGCATGATCTCATCCTTATGGAGATGCAGTAATGTAACAGGTTTGTCCCTGGAAAAGGATGTATTCCAGGTTCCCTGCCCCATCCAAGGGAGGGTGGAGCTGAGCAGGAGAAATAAGAAGCTGGAGAAGAAAGCAGCAGCAAGAGAGGACACTGGAGAAGGAAGGAAGCAGGATGGAAATCCAGAAGAGGCACAAGGAGCAGAGAGACATGTAAAGAAGCTGCACTGGCCTGAACTGAAAACAGATGTGGGTGAGAGACTTGTGGGGAGCTTAACAATGGCAACGTTGACCTTGATTTTGATTTTGCTCTTTTCCTTACAGACTTGTCTTTTTCTGACCCTTTTCTATGAGTCCCTGCCAAAAGGTGTTTTAGAATTGTGACAGGCTTTCAGGCCCTGCTTTGGGTCAATCCCATTTGGGTGGAATTTTATCCATGAGGTGATGGGTAACTTTGGGTACTGGATTTGGAAACTATATTGTCTTTTCTGTATTACACACTAATTGTATTAAAGTTTCTTTCCACTAAAGATCTTAGATGTTTTGTCTTGATGCAGCAGGTGGCAGAAGCTATTTAGAGTGGACAGGTTTAGGGGTTCTGGGGTGCCCCTCTCCCTGCCCTGTAACAGTAAGAGTCCAGAAAGATATTTGGGAAGCCATTTCCTGGCTTATTGTTCCACACTGTCCTTCTAACAAAAATGTGTTTTTTAAGTCCTTTATGTGCCTTTTTTAATTTTTTTGTAAAATGCTGGACGTGCTATACTGCAGAAATGGAATAAGGTAAAGATCTTTAGTGTGAAATTTTTTTATATATTTTTTAAAGATTTATTTATTGCATAGAAGAACTGGGGCATAGGCCAGAGGTGTGATGGTGAGAAGATTCACCAGAGACAGAGTGGGAAGAAGAACAGGCAAATTTACTGAAATACACTACTGAGGGGAGCAGCAAGCAAGACAGCAGAGGTCTGTTGCACCATATCTGGGTTAGCTCATGGCTGGGGATTGAACTCAGGCATAGCAGTGATGGTGCTGAGACTTAACCCCTGGACCATCAGGGAAGCCCCCTAAAGTTTTTTGTCTGACCAGGGTTTGGCTGTTTTTATAATTTGCTGTAACTCTCTCCCATGTAATCTTTAGGGCACCACAGAGAACTCTTGTATTTTAAAATTTATTTATGCATACAATAGCTGGGGTGGAGGTGGGTGAGAAGATTCACCAGAGATAGAGTGGGGAGCAGAACAGGCGGATCTCCCGAAAGGTACTGCTGAGGGGAGCAGCAGGCAAGTCAGGAAGAGGTTTGCTACTCCATGTGGGTCAGCTCCCTGGCCAGGGATCAAAATCGTGCTGCCAATAGAATGATAGTGCTGAGACTTAACCCCTTGCGCCACCAGGGAGGCCCACCACAGAGAACTCTTAAATGAGTTTTAAAACTTGAAGTTCTTTCAATGTATTCCATTGTTAATAAAATAGGAGTACTTTTGTAATGGTATATTGTGGGTAAAAAGTATTCTATATTTACTGTGACTTGGCCTCAGTGTTTAATTGGGCCTGTTTTCCCTTGGCAGGGGACTTCAGTCGAGCTGCCTGTTCTGCTCCCCACTCTGTCTCTGACGAATCCCATCACCACAGAAAAACCTCTGGCCTACACCCCAGCTTCTAGGTATAAATAAATACATCTTGGAAGAAAAGAGAGGAGAAGTCTGCTGTATTTTCAGAACAATCTCAACACATGTCATTCACCTGCAAGAGGTGCAACAGTTGGACGAGAATGCTTCCTCTGCGCTATCACTAGGCCCAAACTGTCTCAGTCTGTTTCTCACCACAGCAACAGTTTTGATCAGCTGTCTTCACAGTCCTTTTTGGACAAAACTTCACTGTTTCAGAATGAAATTGTCATGGGTCTGACAAACTTACGGATCTTGGTGAAACACTTTGCATCAGAGAGTGACAAGGATTCTCAAGGGTGGGTCTCTGTGTTTGCACAAGTTTTAGCAATGGGAATTGGAGTCGATGTTTTGTGTGTTTTTGTTTTGTTTTGTTTTCCCCAGGTAACTGGTGGAGAGCCTTTAGGATGTGCTTTAGGTGACATCATCTGAAATTTTAATTTATGTACAATAAGGAGAAAAAGTCAACCAGAGAGCCGAGTCCCTCATCCTCAGGTCACTTTGAGTGCTCAACAAATTTTCATTCCTAGACAGAGCAGAACCTTAGTCTGATACGAGATTTCACCACCATTCCCACAATGATGTTTAGGACAAAGTTATGATACAGACACCGAGGGGAGCTTTAGTTTGTCTGAGGATAAGAAGTTCAAATGACAGAGTTGCAGAGGAAACAACTTCAGATGCTGGAGTTCTTGAAGGCAAGCACAAGGTAGATTGAGGCAAGCAAGGGAAGTCAGAGAAACCTAACAAAATACGTATTCCCTGTACACAGGTCAGTCTTAGTAACTCCTCCTGCAGGTTAGAAAGCATCTCCATGTCTGTGTGTGTGTGTAGGTTGGTTTTGCCAGGACCAAGGAAGGAAAAATCAAAGAGGGTGCTTACCTGGGGCACAAAGGAACTTCTGGCAGGGAAAGGGAATCTTGGGTTAGACATTTTAGAGAAGAACTTCATCAAAAGAACTTCATGTACACACACACACACAAACACACACATACACATTCATGTATGTTAACGGAGGAGCCGGCCAATTGCTCTTTTTGACAACTTCAAGTTGTTGTGGTCTTTGTTTATTTTTTAAACGTGAAGTCATGGAAACATCCCACAACGTATTAAGTCCCCACATTCTAAATTGAAGGAATGCATGTTTTCATCTAACCATACCGTTTTGAAGTCGGCGGTCTTGAGCAAAACTTCTAGATCTCCATCTCCAAATTGAGAGTTGCTTTTTTCTTTCCCTGTCTATTCGAATAAATATGGGTGCCACGGAAGGGCTTGGAGGGCTATGGGGCCCAAGAGGGCAAGAATGAGGCCCTAGGGCACACGACCTACCCACTCCGCAAGCTCCAGTCCCAACCCCCAGGAAGATGGTGGAGAAGCAAGGGAACCAGAGCCCAGGGGCAGCCGTGGTAAATGGCCAGGAGCACTGTCGTGGTCCTTGGTGGGCCGGCAGGGAGGCAAGAGGGAGCAGGGACAGGGGAGTGGGGGCAGGGCGCTGGGGCGGTGGGGGCTAGGCGCGTGTCCGGACATTGAAGGTCAGGGCTGGAGGCAGTGGAAAGGCCCCGGGACGAAGAGCTGACCCCCAACCTCCGCTGCCGAGGGGCGAACTGGTTGAAAGCCAGTGCTGAGGCACGGCCTGACGGTGCCGACCCAAGTGGGGCGGCTGTCTGGCATCCCTGAGGCCCCTCCGCGGCGGGCCCGAGGTGGAGCGAGAGCACTGGCTGGTGCGAATCCCCTACCCAGAGCGCCCCCAGAAAGCCCCAGGCCGACCTGAGAGCCCACGCACTGCCGCCCGCTGCCTTCAGCCAGAGGCGCCCGCCTGGCCCCGGTCTCGCCTGTCCGCACTGCCTGCGAAGCAACTGCGTGGGCCGGGGCCTGACCTTGGTCCGCAACCTCCGGGCGCCTTGGGGTAGGGAGGGACCCGGTGGGTAGGACCTGCCCCACACTTGGGAGTCGGGAGGGGTGGGCGTGGGAAGAGGAGAGAGGGCGGGGCAGCGGGAGTGGGTTGAGGGCGCGGCCTCCGCCACAACGGCGCTTGTGTCCACGCTCAGGCCCGTGACCCCGCCCTCGCCCGCACACACCTTGCCGCCCCAGTGGATCAGACCCCTGCACCCCGCGCGCTCAAGGCACGCCGGGCGCCCGTGCCATCAAGCTGATCTGCTTCCTTGGCAAGCAGAAGCAGTACTCCATTTTCAAACCTGAACCTGGTGGCATTCCGCCACTGTCATTTCGTGAAATGTCCCCCGAAGAAGAGCCCAGGGGCTTCCAAAAATAGAGCTTTCTGCACCCCCGGTCCCTCTCCCCGCCCCACCCCCAACCCGCACCCGTCCTCCGCAGTCAGTCAGCTCTGACGGCCTGGCTTCGTACTCCACACTGGAAGATGCAGGTGGACACAGCGCCGGGTTTGAAAGTCCCATTCCTAATGGTTCCCACGGCGCCACTTTCCAGGATGAGGGCAAGTGGAAAGTGCCATTGGCAGGGCACTTGAGCTTCCCCGTGGTGTCCCGCAGGGGGCGCTCGCGGCCCTGGTTCTGCCTCGGATCCCGGCGGCCGCGTGGCCGCGGACTTGGGGAAGCCGGCCGCGTAACCCCGCCCTCCGGGGCCGTGGCCACGCGGCTGCGCCTGTTGGGCTAGGCGGCCGCCAAGGATCAGTATCTATCAGGCTTTCGGGCCTAGGCTTCCGGCCAGGCATGGACCCCAAGCTGGGGCGGCAGCATGGAGTCCCAGACCCTAGACCCCCACGGGGGTGTGTCACACGAAGCTGCCCGCGCCAGGTCGCTGGCGCCCAAGCAAGCCAGACAACGGAGGCCACTTGGTGTAGAGAGAGAAAAAACGCTGAGGAAAGAGGAAAGGAACAGAAATCAAGTGGGACCTCCCGGGCCGGTGCAACCAGGGGGCCGAGGGACAAGGAAGCCCTCGGGGAGTAGCGAAGCTTTGAAGAATTCCCTCCCTAGATTCGGAACCCAACACCGGCAAGTTTTCTTAAGGTGGCCACAGACTGATGCACAGGCCCAGGGCTCTCTTTGGCCCAGACGAGGGCATTGGAGGCGCACGGTTGGGCCTCGGCTTGAGGGATATTGTGGATTGATCCGAAAATGAGTTTCCTTTCGTTGCCCCCTAACAGGAGTGGCACAGGCACCCCAGCCTGGGGCTGTCCAGGCTCCAGGCACCTAGAGGCGTTGTAGGCAGCAGGACAGAATGCCTGAGACCTGGGGCAGGCCTGGAGTTGTCCGGACTTGGGTCGGAGCAGCCAGAAGAGCCCAGAGTGGCTGCGGAGACTGCTCCTGGGGAATTTCCTTACCCATGGCCTAGTCCTAATGGAGGAAGCCGGGGAGACAAGACTCCAAGTGTCAAAGCCTGGGGCCTGAGAGGGAGCCAAGGCACAGTGCCGGCACGTGTAGCTGGCTCCGGCGGGACAGCCCTCCTAGTGAAGGGGAACAGTGGAGCAGGAGGCCATTCCTAGGCATTGGAGCAAGGCAGAGGAAGCGGCCCCTTCTTACCCTGAGAAGGGGATCGTTCTGTCTGTCACCTGTGGGCTCAGCCGAGGCGCGTCCAAAACGATCGTCGGCGGAGGCGCCCGTCTCCCCTCTGGGCTTCTTCAGGGAAGGGCTTCTCCTGCACGGGCTTCTTCGTCGTCAAAGGCAGCGGACCGTCAAGCCCGTCCTCCCATCCTGGCCTGCCCTCTGGGCTTGCCCCCTCACTTTCTGGAGCGTGGGACCGTCCATCCCTTGGGGCCCGGTGCCATGGCACTGTAGGCATGGCCCTGGGGACAGCTACCTCCATCCCCTGCGGCTGAAGAGTCCCGGTGGCTGGCAGTGGACACAAGCTGGCAGCCCATGAGGAGGCTGAGCTTCCGAATGCCCTGGGGCACCTGGGGCCTTGGGTGCGACTGAGGTGGCAGGGCGCCGAAAGTGGCCCCCGCCAGCAGCTGTCCCTTGTCTTGTCTTTGTCCCTCTCTTTGAGCCTTGCTGATCCCTTCCATGTCCCTGGAGACCCGGAAGGCCAGATTACACAGTGAAAAAGGGGACCCTCGGGCCCTTCATCTCAGTCTCCGGGGCCGGCAGCTGACGTTAGGGCCAAACTGGCTAGCTAGGAGAGCACAAAAGGGCTCATCCTGCTCCCGCTGCTGGGTCTCGATTCAGCAGCACACCTTTGGAAAGCCTCAGCACATCTAGCCAGCAAGGCTGGAGGATCGGGGTGCCCCCAAGCAGCATTTCTCAGGCCTTTGATCATTGCCTGGCTGAACGATGGCCCATTCCATGTCCTGAAGGAGGCGGGGAATCCTATGGCCCCTGTTTTTAGGACCAGAGTCTTGGAGTGGTGAACCCCACTGGGGTCACACCGGTGTTAGGGTCCCACAAGAGCCCATTCGGATTTCCCGAGTCGAAAAGAGGGCCTCCCCGGTGGCGCCACGGGTTGAGCGCAGCCCTCGGAAGCTATGCAGAGCCACTGCAGCACGAGGTCCTTATCCTGCCGGCCTGGGAGATTCCCACGTGGCGCAGCAGACCTCTCCTGTCTCCTCGCTGCTCCCCTCGGCAGGGGACTTCAGTCGAGCTGCCTGTTCTGCTCCCTACTCTGTCTCTGGCAAATCCCATCACCACAGAAAAACCTCTGGCCTACACCCCAGCTTCTAGGTATGAATAAATACATCTTGGAAGAAAAGAGAGGAGAAGTCTGCTGTATTTTCAGAACAATCTCAACACGTGTCATTCACCTGCAAGAGGTGCAACAGTTGGACGAGAATGCTTCCTCTGTGCTATCACTAGGCCCAAACTGTCTCAGTCTGTTTCTCACCACAGCAACAGTTTTGATCAGCTTTCTTCACAGTCCTTTTTGGACAAAACTTCACTGTTTCAGAATGAAATTGTCATGGGCCTGACAAACTTACAGATCTTGGAGAAACACTGCATCGGAGAGTGACAAGGATTCTCAAGGGTGGGTTTCTGTGTTTGGACAAGTTTCAGCTATGCGAATTGAATGCCTTTTTTTTGTTTTATTTTTTTCCAGGTAACCGGTGGATAGCCTTTAGGACGTGCATTAGGTGACATGATCTGAAATTTTATTTTCCGTACAATAAGTAGAAAAATGTCAACCGGAGTGCTGAGTCGCTCTCCTTCAGGTGACTTTGAGTGCTCAAAAATTTTTCATTCCTAGACATAGCAGAAGCTTAGTCTGATACGAGATTTCACCACCATTCACACAACGATGGGGAGGACAGAATTATGATGCAGAAACCGATGGGCGCTTTAGTTTGTCTGAGGAGAAGAAGTTCAAATGACAGAGTTGATGAGGAAACAATTTCAGATAACAGAGTTCTTGCAGGCAAGCAGAAGGTAGATTCGGGCGAGCAGAAAATTCCTAGAAACCTAACTAAATATGTATTCCCTGTACACAGGTCAGTCTCAGCAACTCCTCCCTGCATCTTAGAAACCATGTCGATGTCTGTGTGTGTGTGTTGGTGGGCTTTGCTAGGACCAAGGAAGGAAAAATCCATGAGGGTGCTTACCTGGGGCACAAAAGAACTTCTGGCAGGGAAAGGGAATCGTGGCTTAGTCTTTATAGAAAAGAACTTCATCAAAAGAATTTCATGTACACACACACACACACACACACACACACACACGCAGGCACACACACACGCACACACAAACATTCGTGTCTGTTAACGGAGACCGCCCAATTGCTCTTTTTGACAACTTCAAGTTGTTGTTTTTGGTCTTTGTTTGTGTGTGTGTGTGTTTGTTAAATGTGAATTCATCGAAACATCCCATCAATGTATTAACTCCCCAAATTCTAAATTGAAGGCATGCATGTTTTAATCTAAACATTCCGTTTGGAAGTCGGCGGTCTTGGCCAAAACTTCTAGAACACCATCTCCATATTGAGAGTGCTTTTTCCTTTCCCTCTCAGTTAGAATAACTGTGGGCACCATGGAAGGGCTTGGAGGGGCATGCGGCCCAAGAGGGCAAGAGTGAGGCCCTGGGGCACATGACCTCCACCCTCCGCAAGCCCCAGTCCCTCCCCCCCAGGAAAATGGTGGAGAAGCTAGGGAAGGAGAGCCCAGGGGCAGCAGTGGCCAATGGCCTGGAGCACTGGCGTGGTCCTGGGTGGGCCGGCAAGGAGGCAAGAGGGAGCAGCGACAGGGGAGTGGGGGAAGGGCGCGGGGGTGGTGGGGGATAGGCGCGTGCCCAGATGTTCAAGGTCAGGGCTGGAGGCAGTGGAAAGGACCTGGGAAGAAGAGCTTACGCCCAGCCTCTGCTGCCGAGGGGAGAACTGGATGAAAACCAGTGCTGAGGCGGGGTCTGACGGCGCCGACCCAAGTGGGGCGGCTGGCTGTCTGGCATTCCCGAGGCACCTCCTGGGCGAGCCCAGGGTGGAGCGAGAGCCCTGGCGGGTGCGAATCCCCTCCCCAGCGAGCCCCCAGGCGGATCGATCGGAGAGCCCACACGCTGCTGCCCACTGCTCAGGGCTCGCCGGGCACCCGTGCCTTCAAGCTGATCTGCTTCCTTGGCGAGACAGAAGCAGTACTCCATTTTCAAACCTGAACCTGGTGGCATTCTGCCATGGATATTTTCACGGTGAAATGTTCCCCGAAGAAGAGCCTAGGGGCTTCCAGAAATAGAGCCTTCTCCGCCCCCCCACCTTACACCCCCTCACTCCCACTGCACCTGTCCTCTGCAGTCAGTCAGCTCCGAAGACCCGGCTTCATTCCCCACACTGGAAGATGCAGGGGGACACGGCCTGGGCTTTGAAAGTCTGATTCCTAAAGGTTCCCGTGGCGCCCCTCCAGGCTGAGGGGAAGTGGACACAGCCATGGGCAGCGCACTTGCGCTTCCCTGCAGTGTTCAGCAGGGGGCGCTCGCGGCCCAGGTTCTGCTACAGATCCCGGCGGTCACGTGGCCGCGTACCTGGTGAAGACCGCCGCGTAGCCCCGCCCTCTGGGGCCATGGCCACGCGGCCACGCCTGCTGGGCTACGCGGCCGCCAAGGATCTGGATTTTTTAGGCTTTCGGGCCTAGGCTTCCGGCCAGCCATGGACCCCAAGCTGGGGCGGCAGCACGGAGTCCCAGACCCTAGACCCCCACCGGGGTGTGTCACACAAATCTGCCCGCGGCAGGACTCTGGCGCCCGAGCAAGCCAGCCAACGTTGGCCACTTGGTGTAGAGGAAGAAAAAACGCTGAGGAGAGAGGAAAGGAACAGAAATCAAGTGGGACCTCCCAGGACTGTGCAACCAGGGCGCGGAGGGGTAAGGAAGCCCTCGGTGAGTAGGGAAGCTTTGAAGCTTTCCCTCCCTAGTTTCAGTACCCAAAGCCAGGAAGTTTTCTTAAGGAGGCCACCGTTTTCTTAAGGAGTCCTGGGACATTCCCAGGGCTCTCTTTGACCCAGACAAGGGCATTTGAGGTACATGGTTCGGCCTCGGCTTGAGGGATAGTGTGGATTTATCCGAAAATGAGGTTCCTTTCGTTGCCCCCTAACAGGAGTGGCAAAGTCACCTCAGCCTGGGGCTGTCAATGCTCCAGACACCTGGAGGCGTTGTAGCCAGGAGGACAGAACGCCTGAGACCTGGGGCAGGCCTGGAGTAGCCCGGACTTTGGTAGGAACAGCCAGAAGAGCCCAGAGTGGCTGCGGAGACTGCTCCTGGGGAATTTCCTCACCCATGCCCTAGTCCTAATGGAGGAAGCTGGGGAGAAAAGACTACAAGTGTCAAAGCCAAGGCACAGTGCCGGGACGTGTGCTGGCTCTGGCTGGACAGCCCTCCTAGAGAGGGGCACAATGAACCAGGGGGCCAGTCGTAGGCATTGGAGCAAGGCAGTGGAAGTGGCCCCTTCTTCCACGAGAAGGGGTTCGTTCTTTCTGTCACTTGTGGGCTCAGTCGAGGCGCGCGTCCAAAGCAACCGTCGGTGGGGGAGCCTGTCTCCCCTCTGGGCTTCTTCAGGGAAGGGCTTCTCCTGCACGGGCTTTTTCATCGTCGGAGGCAGTGGATGGTCAAGCCCGTCCTCCCATCCTGGCCTGCGCTCTGGGCCAGCACTCTCGCTCTCTGGAGCATGGCACCGTCCCTCCCTCAGGGCCCGATGCGGTGACACTGTAGGCGTGGCCATGGGGACATCTACCTGAGACCCCTGTGGTTGAGGAGTCGCGGTTGCTGGCAGTGGAAGCAGGCCGGCAGCCCACGAGGAGGCTGAGGTTCCGAATGCCCTGGGGCACCTCGGGCCTTGGGTGCGACTATGGTGGTAGGGCGCCGACCATGGCACCCGCCATCAGCTGGGCGCTTGGCTTGTCTTTCTCACTTTCTTTGAGCCTTGCTGATGCCCTCCATGTCCCTGGAGGCCTGGAAGGCTATATGCCACAGTGAAAAGGGGGACCCTCGGGCCCTTGATATTAGTCTCTGGGGCCGGCAGCTGTCCTGAGGGCCAAATTGGCTAGGAAGGAGACCGCCAAAAGGCTCATCCTGCTCCGCTTCTGGGTCTCGATTCAGCAGTACACCTTTGGAAAGCCTCAGCCAATATAGCCAAAAAACGGCTATGGGATCAGAGCGCCACTGAGCCACTTTTCTCAGTCCTTTGATCGTTGACTGGCTGAACGATGGCACTTTCCTTGTCCTGAAGGAGGCGGGGAATCATACGGCTCCTGTTTTAGGACCAGAGTCTAGGAGTGGTGAACCCCGCTGGGGTCACACCAGTGTTAGGATCCCAAAAGAGCCAACTTGATTTCAACGAGTCGAACGGAGGGCCTCCCTTCTGGCGAAACGGCTTAAACGCAGCACTCGAAAGCTAGGCAGAGCGCAGCAAAAACTAAGTAACATATACGTGTGTCTCACTGCTAGCCTTTAAGATTCTCCTTCTCTTTATAAATCCCTTACAGCTAAAATGCTTCCTAGGGTGCTCTGGCTCCAAGCTGGATGACTTGGCAAAAAGGGCAAACACTTTCTATTCGCTCCCTAGGGAAAAGGTTTACCAACAGCTGAATTTGCAGTTCAAACTAAGTAACATTTACCTGTGTTTCACTTTGGGGTTTTGAGATTTTGTGCCTATGAGAAAACCGTGTCTGTGCTCAGAAGGTCTCAAGCACGGCATTGCGCCCCTAGCGGGATTTCTAGGCAAAACCACTATCTCAGTGAATTCAAGCTCTAGATGAGAAACTGACAACTATGTCATTTCTCAGCAAAAACTAAGTAACATATACGTGTGTCTCACGGCTAGCCTCTAAGATTCTCTTTCTGTGTATAAAGCCCCGATTGCTAAAATGCTTCCCAGGGTGCTCTGGCTCCAAGCTGGATGACTTGGCAAAAAGCGCAAACACTTTCTATTCACTACCTAGGGAAAAGGTTTACCACCAGCTGAATTTGCAGTTCAAACTAAGTAACATTTACCTGTGTTTCACTTCCGGGTTTTGAGATTTTTGTGCCTGTGAGAAAACCGTGTCTCTGCTCAGAAGGCCTCAAGCTCGGCATTGCGCCCCAAGCGGAATTTCTAGGCAAAACCACTATTTCAGTGAATTCAAGCTCTAGATGAAAAACTGACAACTATGTCATTTCTCAGCAAAAAGTAACATATACGTGTGTCTCACTGTTAGCTTTTAAGATTTTCTTTCTGTGTATAAAGCCGCTATAGCTAAAATGCTCCCTAGGGTGCTTGGCTCCAAGCTGGATGACTTGGCAAAAAGCGCAAACACTTTCTATTCACTCCCTAGGGAAAAGGTTTACCACCAGCTGAATTTGCAGTTCAAACTAAGTAACATTTACCTGTGTTTCACTTCGGGGTTTTGAGATTTTCAGCCTCTTGAGAAAAACGTGTCTGTGCTCAGAAGGCCTCAAGCACGGCATTTCGCCACAAGCGGGATTTCTAGGCAAAACACACTATCTCAGTGAATTCAAGCTCTAGATGAAAAACTGACAACTACTTCATTTGTCAGCAAAAACTAAGTAACATATACGTGTGTCTCACTGCTAGCCTTTAAGATTCTCTTTGTGTGTATTGGCCCTATTGCTAAAATGGTTCCCCGGGTGTTCTGACTCCAAGCTGAATGACTTGGCAAAAATGTAAACACTTTCTATTCACTACCTAGGGAAAAGGTTTACCACCAGCTGAATTTGCAGTTCAAACTAAGTAACATTTACCTGTGTTTCACTTCGGGGTTTGAGATTTTGTGCCTGTGAGAAAACCGTGTCTGTGCTCAGAAGGCCTCAAGTATGGCCTTGCGCCCAAGCGGGATTTCTAGGCAAAACCATTATCTCAGTGAATTCAAGCTCTAGATGAAAAACTGACAACTATGTCATTTCTCAGCAAAAACTATGTAACATAAACGTGTGTCTTACAGCTAGTCTTTAAGATTCTTTTTCTGTGTATAAAGCCCCTATTGCTAAAATGCTTCCCAGGGTGCTCTGGCTCCAAGCTGGATGACTTGGCAAAAAGCACAAACATTTTCTATTCACTACCTAGGGAAAAGGTTTACCACCAGCTGAATTTGCAGTTCAAACTAAGTAACATTTACCTGTGTTTCACTTCGGGGTTTTGAGAAATGTGCCTGTGAGAAAACCGTGTCTGTGCTCAGAAGGCCTCAAGCACGGCCTTGCGCCCCAAGCGGGATTTCTAGGCAAAACCACAATCTCAGTGAATTCAAGCTCTAGATGAAAAACTGACAACTATGTCATTTTTCAGCAAAAACTAAGTAACATACGTGTGTCAAACGGCTAGTCTTTAAGATTCTCTTTCTGTGCATAAAGCCCCTATTGCTAAAATGCTTCCCAGGGTGCTCTGGCTCCAAGCTGAATGACTTGGCAAAGAGCGCAAACACTTTCTATTCACTACCTAGGGAAAAGGTTTACCACCAGCTGAATTTGCAGTTCAAACTGAGTAACATTTACCTGTGTTTCACTTTGGGGTTTTGAGATTTTGTGCCTGTGAGAAAACCGCGTCTGTTCTCAGAAGGCCTCAAGCACGGCCTTGCGCCCCAAGCGGGATTTCTAGGCAAAACCACTATCTCAGTGAATTCAAGCTCTAGATGAAAAACTGACAACTATGTCATATCTCAGCAATAACTAAGTACCATATACCTATGTCTCTCTGCTAGCCTTTAAGATTCTCTTTCTGTGTATAAAGCCTCTATTGCTAAAATGCTTCCTAGAGTGCTTTGGCTCCAAGCTGGATGACTTGGCTAAAAACAAAAACACTTTCAATTCAGTACCCAGGAAATAAGTTTACCACCAGCTGTATGTGCAGTTCAAACTAAGTAACATTTACCTGTGTTTCACCTCGGGGTTTTGAGATTTTGAACCTGTGAGAAAACCGTTTGTTTCCACAGAACGACTCAGCAGTGCATTTCGCACAAAGCAGGATTTCTAGGCAACCCGCACTAAATCAGTAAATTCAAACTCTAGAAGAAAAACTGAAAACTATGTCATTTCTCAGCAAAAACTAAGAAACATGTACGTGTGTCTCTCTGCTAGCCTTTAAGATACTCTTTCTGTGTATAAAGCCTCTATTGCTAAAATGCTTCCTAGAGTGCTTTGACTCCAAAGTGGATGACTTGGCGAAAGCACAAACACCTTCAATTCACTAACTAGGAAAAAAGTTTACCAGCAGGTGAATTTGCAGTTCAAACTAGGTAACATTTACCTGTGTTTCACATCGGGGTTTTGAGATTTTGAACCTCTGAGAAAAACGTGTCTGTGCTCAGAACGCCTCAAGCAGTGCATTTCGCACCTGCGGAATTTCTAGGCAAACCGCACTAACTCAGTGAATTCAAGCTCTAGATGACAAACTGACAGCTATGTCATTTCTCAGCAAAAATTAAGTAACATATACGTGTGTCTCTCTGCTAGCCAATAAGATTCTCTTTCTGTGCATAAAGCCTCTATTGGTAAAATGCTTCCTAGGTTGCTTTGGCCCAAGGTGGATGACTTGGCACAAAGCACAAACACTTTCAATTCACTACCTAGGAAAAAAGTTTACCACCAGCTGAATTTGCAGTTCAAACTAAGTAAAATTTACCTGTGATTCACCTCCGGGTTTTGAGATTTTGAACCTGTGAAAAAACCGTGTCTATGCTCAAATGCCTGAAGCAGTGAATTTCGCAGCAAGTGGGATTTCTAGGCAAACCGCAATAACTCAGTGAATTCAAGCTCTAGATGAAAAACTGACAACTATGTCATTTCTCAGCAAAAACTCAGTAACATATACGTGTGTCTCTCTGCTAGACTTTAACTTTCTCTTTCTGTGTATAAAGCCTCTATTTCTAAAGTGCTTCCTAGGGTGCTTTTGCACCAAGCTAGATGACGTCGCAAAAAGCACAAACACTTTCAATTCACTACCTAGGAAAAGATTTACGACCAGCTGAATTTACAGTTCAAGCTAAGTAACATTTACCTGTGTTTCACTTCGGGGTTTTGAGATTGTGAACCTGTGAGTAAACCGTGTCTGTGCTCAGAAGGCCTCAAGCAGTGCATTTCGCACCAAGCGGGATTTATGGGCAAACCACACTAACTCAGTGAATTCTAGCTCTAGATGAAGAACTGACAACTAAGTCATTTCACATAAAAAACTAAGTAACATATACGTGTGTCTCTCTGCTAGCCTGTAAGATTATCTTTCAGTGTATAAAGCCTCTGTTGCTAACATGCTTCCTAGAGTGCATTGGCTCCAAGGTGGATGACTTGGACAAAAGCACAAACACTTTCAATTCACTACCAAGGAAAAATTTTACCACCAGCTGAATTTGCAGTTCAACTAAGTAACATTTACCTGTGTTTCACCTCGGGGTTTTGAGATTTTGAACCTCTGACAAAACCGTGTCTGTGCTCAGAATGCCTCAAGCAGTAAATTTCGCACTAGGGAATTCTTGGCAAACCGCATTAACTCAGTGAATTCAAGCTCAAGATGAAAAACTGAAAACTATGTCATTTCTCAGCAAAAACTAAGTAACATATATGTTTGTCTCTCTGCTAGACTTTAAGATTCTCTTTCTGTGTATAAAGCCTCTATTGCTAGATGCTTCCTAGGGTGCTTTGGCTCCACGCTGGATGACTTGTCAAAAAGCACTAACACTTTCTAATCACTACCTAGGAAAAAGATTTACCACCAGCTGAATTTGCAGTTCAAACTAAGAACATTTACCTGTGTTTCACCTCGGCATTTTGAGATTGTGAACCTGAGATAACATCGTGTCTGTGCTCAGAATGCCTCAAGCAGTGCTTTTCGCCCCAAGCCGGATTTCTAGGCAAGGCACACTAACTCAGTGAATTCAAGCTCTAGAAGAAAAACTGAAAACTGTGTCATTGTTCAGCTAAAACTAAGTATCATATACATGTGTCTCACTGCTAGCCTTTAAGATTCTCTTTCTGTGTATAAAGCCACAATTGCTAAAATGCTTCCTAGGGTGCTTTGGTTCCAAGCTTGATGACTTGGAAAAAAGCATAAAAAACTTTCAATTTACTACCTAGGAAAAATATTTACCACCAGCTGAATTTGCGTTCAAACTAAGTAACATTAAGCTGTGTTTTAATTCGGGGTTTTGAGATTTTGAACCTGTGAGAAAACCGTGTCTGTGCTCAGAACGACTCAAGAGGTGTATTTCGCACCAAGCTTGATTTCTAGGCAAAACGCACTAACTCAGTGAATTCAAGCTCTAGATGAAAAACTGACAACTATGTCATTTTTGAGCAAAAACTAACTAACATATACGTGTGTCTCTCTGCTGGCCTTTAAGATTCTCTTTCTGTGTATAAAGCCTCTATTGCTAAAATGTTCCTACAGTGCTTTGGCTCCAAGTTGGATGACTTGGCCAAAAGCACAAACACTTCAATTCACTACCTAGGAAAAAGATTTACCACCAGCTGAATTTGGAGTTCAAACTAAGGAACATTTACCTGTGTTTCACTTCGGGGTTTTGAGATTTTGAACCTGTTAGAAAACCGTGTCTGTGCTCATAAAGCCTCAAGCAGTGTATTTCGCACCAAGCGGGATTTCTAGGCAAACCGTACTATCTCAGTGAACTCAAGCTCTACAAGAAAAACTGACATCTATGTCATTTCTCAGCAAAAACTAAGTAGCATATATGTGTGTCTCTCTGCTAGACTTTAAGATTCGCTTTCTGTGTATAAAGCCTGTATTGCTAAAATGCTTCCTAGAGTGCTATGGCTACAAGGTGGATGACGTGGCAAAAGCAAAAACACTTTCAATTCACTACCTAGGAAAAAAGTTTACCACCAGCTGAATTTGGAGTTCAAACTAAGTAACATTTACCTGTGTTTCACCTTGGGTTTTGAGATTTTGAACCTGTGAAAAAACCGTGTCTGTGCTCAGAAGGCCTCAAGTAGTGCATTTCGCACCAAGCATGATTTCCTGTCAAACCGCACTAACTCAATGAATTCAAGCTCCAGAAGAAAAACTGTCATTTCTCAGCTAAAACTATGTAACATATGCGTGTGTCTCATTGCTAGCCTTTAAGATTCTCTTTTTGTGTATAAATCCTCTATTGCTAAAATGCTTCCTAGTGTGCTTTGGCTCCAAGGTGGATGACTTGGCAAAAAGCAAAAACAATTTCAATTCACTACCTAGTAAAAAAGTACCACCAGCTAAATTTGCTATTCAAACTACGTAACATTTACCTGTGTTTCACATCGGGTTTTAAGATTTTGAACTTCTGAGAAAAATGTGTCTGTGCTCAGAACGCCTCACGCAGTGCATTTCGCACCAAGCGGGATTTCTCGGCAAACCACACTAACTCAGTGAATTCAAGCTCTATATTAAAAACTGACCACTATGTCATTTCTCAGCAAAAACTAAGTAACATATACGTTTGTCTCACGGATAGCCTTTAAGATTATCTTTCTGTGTATAAAGCCTCTATTGTTAAAATGCTTCCTAGTGTGCTTTGTCTCCAAGCAACGTGACCTGGAAAAAAGCACAAACACTTTCAATTCACTACTTAGGAAAAAAGTTTACCACCAGCTGAATTTGCAATTCAAACTAAGTAAAATTTACCTGTGTTTCACCTCCGGGTTTTGAGATTTTGAACCTGTGAAAATACCGTGTCTATGCTCAAATGCCTGTAGCAGTGAATTTCGCAGCAAGCGGGATTTCTAGGCAAACCGCACTAACTCAGTGAATTCAAGCTCTAGATGAAAAACTGACAACTATGTCATTTCTCAGCAAAAACTAAGGAACATAAACGTGTGTCTCTCTGCTAGATTTTAAGTTTCTCTTTCTGTGTATAAAGCCTCTATTTCTAAAGTGCTTCCTAGGGTGCTTTCGCACCAAGTTAGATGACTTCGCAAAAAGCACAAACACTTTCAATTCACTACCCAGGAAAAGATTTATGACCAGCTGAATTTACAGCTCAAACTAAGTAACATTTACCTGTGTTTCACTTCGGGGTTTTGAGATTTTGAACCTGTGAATAAACCGTCTCTGGGCTCAGAAGGCCTCAAACAGTGCATTTCGCACCAAGTGGGATTTCTAGGCAAACCGCACTAACTCAGTGAATTCAAGCTCTACATGAAGAACTGACAACTACGTCATTTCTCAGCAAAAACTAAGTAACATATATGTGTGTCTCTCTGCTAGCCTTTAAGATTATCTTTCAGTGTATAAAGCCTCTGTTGCTAATATGCTTCCTTGAGTGCATTGGCTCCAAGGTGGATGACTTGGACAAAAGCAAAACACTTTCAATTCACTACCAAGGAAAATAGTTTACCGCCAGCTGATTTGCAGTTCAAACTAGTAACATTTACCTGTGTTTCACCTCGGCGTTTTGAGATTGTGAACCTGAGATAACATCGTGTCTGTGCTCAGAACGCCTCAAGCAGTGCATTTCTCCCCAAGCGGGATTTCTAGGCAAATCACACTAACTCAGTGAATTCAAGCTCTAGAAGAAAAACTGAAAGCTGTGTCATTGTTCAGCTAAAACTAAGTAACATATACGTGTGTCTCACTGCTAGCCTTTAAGATTCTCTTTCTGTGTATAAAACCACTACTGCTAAAATGCTTCCTAGGGTGCTTTGGGTCCAAGCTTAATGACTTGGCAAAAAGCACAAACACTTTCAATTCACTACCTAGGAAAAATATTTACCACCAGTTGAATTTGCGTTCAAAGTAAGTAACATTTACCTTTGTTTCACTTCGGCGTTTTGAGATTTTGAACCTGTGAGAAAACCGTGTCTGTGCTCAGAACTCCAAGAGGTGCATTTCGCACCAAGCTTGATTTCTAGGCAAAACGCACTAACTCAGTGAATTCAAGCTCTAGATGAAAAACTGACAACTATGTCATTTCTCTGCAAAATTTAAGTAACATATACGTGATCTCTCTGCTAGCATTTAATATTCTCTTTCTGTGTATATATAGCTCTAATGCTAAAATGCTTACTAAGGTGCTTTAGCTCCAAGGTGGTTGACTTGGCTAAAAACACAAACACTTTCAATTCACTACCTAGGAAAAAGATTTACCACCAGCTGAATTTGAAGTTCAAACTAAGTAACATTTACCTGTTTTTCACTTGGGGGTTTTGAGATTTTGAAACTGTGAGAAAACCGTGTCTGTGCTCAGAACGCCTCAAGCAGTGCATTTCACACAAAGTGGGATTTCTAGGTAAATCGCACTCAGTGAATTCTAGCTGTAGATGAAAAACTGAAAACTATGTAATTTATCAGCTGAAACTAAGTAACATATACGTTGTCTCTCTTCAAGCCTTTAAGATTCTCTTTCTGTGTATAAAGCCTCTATTGATAAAATGCTTCCTTGGGTGCTTTGGCTCCAAGCTAGGTGACTTGGCAAAAAGCAGAAACACTTTCAATTCACTACCTAGGAAAAAGATTTACCACCAGCTGAATTTGCAGTACAAACTAAGTAACATTTACCTTTGTGTCACTTCGGGGTTTTGAAATTTTGAACCTGTGAGAAAACCATTTCTGTGCTCAGAAGGCCTCAAGCAGTGCAATTCGCACCTAGCGGGTTTTCTAGGCAAACCACACTAACTCAGGGAATTCATGCTCTAGATGAAAAACTGAAAAGTATGTCATTTCTCAGCTAAATGTAAGTAATATATACGTGTGTCTCACTGCTAGCCTTTAAGATTCTCTTTCTGTGTATAAAGCCTCTATTGTTAAAATGTTTTCTCGAGTGCTTTGGCTCCAAGTCGGATGACTTGGCAAAAAGCACAAACACTTTCAATTCACGACTACGGAAAATGATTTACACCAGCTGAATTTCCAGTTCAAACTAAGTAACATTTACCTATGTTTCACTTCGTGGTTTTGAGATTTTGAACCTGTGAGAAAACCGTGTCTGTGCTCAGAAGGCCTCAAGCAGTGCATTTCACACCAAGTGGGATTTCTAGGCAAACCACACTAACTCAGTGAATTCAAGCTCTAGATGAAAACTGACAACTATATTATTACTCAGGAAAAACTAAGTAACATATACGTGTTTCTCAATGCTAGCCTTAAAGATTCTTTTTCTGTTTATAAAGCCTCTCTTGCTAAAATGCTTCCGAGAGTGCTTTGGCTCCAAGTTGGATGACTTGGCAAAAAACACAAACACTTTTAATTCACTACATAGGAAAATGATTTCCCACCAGCTGATTTTGCTGTTCACTAAGTAACATTTTCCTGTGTTTCATCGGGGTTTTGAGATTTTTGAACCTCTAAGAAAATCTTGTATGCTCAGAACGCCTCAAGCAGTACATTGCGCACTAAGTGGGATTTCTAGGCAAACCGCACTAACTCCGTCAATTCAAGCTCTAGAAGAAAAACTGAAAACTATGTCATTTCTCAACTAAAACTAAGTAACATATACATGTATCTCACTGCTAACCTTTAAGATTCTCTTTCTGTGAATAAAGTCTCCATTGATAAAATGCCGCCAAGAGTGCTTTGGCTCCAAGTTGGATGACTTGGTAAAAAGCACAAACACTTTCAATTCATTACCTAGGAAAAAGATTTACCACCAGCTGAATTTGCAGTTCAAACTAAGTAATATTTACTTGTTTTCACTTCGCCGTTTTGAGATTTTGAACCTGTGAGAAAACTGTGTCTGTGCACTGAACGGCTGAAGCAGTGCATTTCGCACCAAGCGGGATTTCTAAGCAAACAGCACTAACTCAGTGAATTCAAGCTCTAGAAGAAAAACTCAAAACTACGTCATTTCTCAGCTAAAACTAAGTAACATTTCGTGTGTCTCATGCTAGCCTTTAAGATTCTCTTTCTGTGTATAAAGCCTCTATTGCTAAAATGCTTCCTAGGGTGCTTTGGCTCCAAGCTGGATGACTTGGCAAAAAGCACAAACACTTCCAATTCGCTACATAGGGAAAAGATTTACCACCGGCTGAATTTACAGTTCAAAAAAAGTAACATTTACCTGTTTTTCAATTCGGGGTTTTGATATTTTGAATCTGTGTGAAAAAGGTGTCTGTGCTCAGAATGCCTCAAGCAGTGCATTTCGCCCCAAGCGGGAT
Organism: Scalopus aquaticus; assembly: GCA_004024925.1. Taxonomy (NCBI): domain Eukaryota; kingdom Metazoa; phylum Chordata; class Mammalia; order Eulipotyphla; family Talpidae; genus Scalopus; species Scalopus aquaticus. Next base: position 39,101 of record PVIJ01012031.1, read on the forward strand.
TTCTAGGCAAAACGCACTAAGTCAGTTAATTCAAACTCTAGATGAAAAACTGACAACTATGTCATTTCTCAGCAAAAACTAAGTAACATATACGTGTGTCTCACTGCTAGCCTTTAAGATTCTGTTTTTGTGTATAAAGCCTGTATTGCTAAAATGCTGCCTAGGGTGCTTTGGCTTTGGCTCCAAGCTGGATGACTTGGCAAAAAGTGCAAACTCTTTCAATTCACTACCTAGGAAAAAGATTTACCACCAGCTGAATTTCAGTTCAAACTAAGTAACGTATACCTGTGTTTCACTTTGGGGTTTTGAGATTTTGAACCTGTGAGTAAACCGTGTCTGTGTTCAGAAGGCCTCAAGCAGTGCATTTCGCCCCAAGCGGGATTTCTAGGGAAACGCACTAATCAGTGAATTCAAGCTCTAGATGAAAAACAAGAACTATGTCATTTCTCAGCAAAAACTATGTAACATATACGTGTCTCTCACTGCTAGCCTTTAAGATTCTCTTTCTGTGTATAAAGCCTCTATTGCTAAAATGCTTCCTAGAGTGCTTTGGCTCCAAGCTGGATGACTTGGCAAAAAGCGCAAACACTTTCAATTCACTACATAGGGAAAGATTTACCACTGCTGAATTTGTAGTTCAAACTAAGTGACATTTATCTCTGTTTCACTTTGGCGTTTTGAGGTTTTGAACCTGTGTGAAAAAGGTGTCTTCTCAAAATGCTTCAAGCAGTGCATTTCGCCCGAAGCGTCATTTCTAGGCAAAACGCACTAACTCAGTGAATTCAAGCTCTAGATGAAAAATTGACAACTATGTCATTTCTCAGCAAAAACTAAGTAACATATACGTGTGTCCTATTGTTGGCCTTTAAGATTCTCTTTCTGTGTTTTAAGCCTCTATTGCTAAATGCTTCCTAGGGTGCTTTGGCTCCAACCTGGATCAATTAGCAAAAAAACAAAACTCCTTCAATTTAATACGTTAGTTAAAATTTTACCACCGGATCAGTTTGCAGTTCAAAGTAAGTACCATTTACCTCTCTTTCACTTCGGGTATTTGAGATTCTCTTCCTGTGAGAAAAAGTTGTCAGTCCTCAGAATGCTTCTAGCAATATATTTCGCCCCGAGCGGGAAGACAAGGCAAATCGCACTAACTCAGTGAATTCAAACTTAGGATGAAAAACTGACAACTATGTCATTTCTCAGCAAAAACTAAGTAACATATATCTGTGTTTCACTACTAGCCTCTAAGATTCTCTTTATGTGTATAAAGTCTCTATTGCTAAAATGCTTCCTATGGTATTTTGGTGCCAATCTCGATGACCTGGCAAAAAAGCACAAACTACTTCCATTCACTATGTAAGGGAATGATTTACCACCAGCTGAATTTGCAGTTGAAACTAAGTAACATATACATGTCTTTCACTTTGTTGTTTTCAGATTATTTTCGTGTGACAAAAAACAGCACTCAGAACACTTAAAGCAGGACATTTCGCTGCACGCTGGAAGACTAGGCAAAATGCACTAACTCAGTGATTTCAAGCTTTCAATGAAAAAGTGACAACTATGACATTTGTCAGCAAAAACTAAGTAACATATACCTGTGTCTCACTACTAGCCTTTAAGATTCTCTTTCTGTGTATAAAGCCTCTGTTGATAAAACGCTACCTAGGGTGCTTTGGCGCCAACCTAGATGACTTGGCAAAAATGCAAAAACTACGTCAATTCCATATGTAAGGGAAAAATTTACCACTAGCATTATTTGCATTTCAAACTAAGTATCATTTACCTATGTTTCACTTCTGGGTTTTGAGATTCTGAAAAGTTGTGAAAAACCTGTCAGTGCTCAGAAAGGTTCTAGCAGTGCATTTAGCCTCATGCGTGAACTAGGAAAAACGCACTAACTCAGTGAATTCAAGCTTTAGATAAAAACTGACAACTATGTCATTTCTCAGCAAAAACTAAGTAACACATATCTGTGTCTCACTACTAGCCTTTAAGGTTCTCTTTCGGTGTATAAAGCCTGTATTGCCTAAAACGCACTACTCAGTGAAATCAATGTTTAGATGAAAAAGCGATATCTATGTCATTTCTCAGCAAAAACTAAGTAACATATATCTGTGTCTCACTACTAGCCTTGAAGATTCTCTTTATTTGTATTAAGCCTCTATTGCTAAAACCGTTCCTAGGGTGCTTGGAGCCAAGCTGGAAGACTTGGCAAAAAAAGCACAAACACTTCCATTCACTACGTAAGGGAAAGATTTACCACCAGCTGAATTTGCATCTCTAACTAAGTAACATATACATGTTTTTCCCTTTGGTGTTTTCAGATTTTTTTTTTTCACCAGAGACAGAGTGGGGAGCAGAACAGGCAGATCAGAGATACACTGCTGAGGGGAGCAGCGGGCAAGGCAGGAGAGGTCCGCCACGCCATGTGGGATTCTCCCCGGCTGGGCGTCGAACTCACGTTGCCGCTGCTGACAGCTCCACAGCGCAGCACCCAACCGCTGCGCCACCGGGGAGGCCCCGGTGTTTTCAGATTCTTTTCCTGTGACAAAAAAAAGCGCTAAGAACGCCTGAAGAAGTGCATTTTGCCACAGTCGGGAAGACTAGCAAATCACACTAACTCAGTGATTTCAAGCTTTAAATGAAAAACTGACAACTATGTCATTTCTCAGCAAAAACTAAGTAACATGTATCTGTGTCTCACTACAAGCCTTTAAGATTCTCTTCATGTGTCTATAGCCTCTGTTGATAAAACGCTTCCTAGGGTGCTTTGGCCCCAAGCTGGATGACTTGGCCAAAAAGCAAAAACTACTTCAATTCTCTATGTAAGGGAATGTTTTACCACTACCTGAATTTGCAGTTCAAATTAAGGATCATTTTCCTGTGTTTCTTTTGGGGTTTTGAGATTCTGAAAAGTGTCGGAGTATAGCTCCGACCGAGGTTGGGTTCCAGGTGGTGGTGGGGAATGCGTCGCTTGTGGCGGCTGCAAGTTCCATGGGAAAGGGGTTGGGGAGTGAGAGACAGCACACACCAGAAAGTGTGATCAGGCCATTCCACTTTATTATTCGGGAACAGAGTTTTTCAAGCATAACTATAAAGAAAAAACTACAGACAATGACAGGGTGATTACAGATATTCAGATGCATAATCAATTACATCCTTTGAGGGGAATCAAGGAACTTTGAAAAAATGTCTCTTGTCTGATGTAAATTCCAGCAAGGTACAGGACATAATCTTCAACCTTTGTCCTAGGCCTAGGGTGGAGGCTGCTGTCTCCATACCTATTGTCTGAAACCAAGACCATAATAAAAGAAACATCTTTATGCTAATCTCTGGAGGAAATAATCTAATGGCAAGGAAGGGAAATAGGGGAAGGGATTAAATGTTCTTTGTTTCAAACTTTAACCATTGACCGGGCAAGGACACTTCACTGTCAGAAGGACATCTCGCTGCCAGGATCTAATGATCAAACCAATGCATGCAGGCATGGTGGAGAAACTTAGTTATTGTTCTCACCTGAAATTATACTTAATTTATTTGCAAGAAGAAATATCGCATCCTGACTTATGGGAACACTTCCTTGAAGGCTCGCCACACATAAAGTGACCTTGTCAAAACAATATGGGGTGTCTAGGCTACGACAGAAAAGTTTTGAAAAAGATGTCAGTGCACAGAACACTACTAGCAGGGCATTTTGCCCCAAGAGGGAACTAGGAAAAGGCACCCACTCAGTGAATTCAAGCTTCAGATGAAAAACTGACAACTATGTCATTTCTCAGCCAAAACTAAGTAACATGTATCTGTGCCTCACTACTAGCCTTTAAGATTCTCTTTCTGTGTATAAAGCATTTATTACCTAAAATGCACTATCTCAGTGATTTCAAGCTTTACATGAAAAACAGACAATTGTGTCATTTCTCAGTAAAAACTAAGTAACATATACCTGTGTCTCACTACTAGCCTTGAAGATTCTGTTTTTGTGTATAAAGCCTCTTTTGCCTAAAACGCTTCTTAGGGTGCCTTGGCCCAAGCTGGATGACTTGACGATAAAGCAAAAACTATTTCAATTCACTATGTAAGGGAAAGATTTAACACCGGCTGAATTTGCAGTTCAAACTAAGTACCACTGACTGCTGTTTCACTTTGGGGATTTGAGATTCTGTTCTTGTGAGAAAAAGCTGTCAGTGCTCAGAATGCTTCTAGCAATGCATTTTGCCCCAAGCGGGAGTTAGGAAAAACGCACTAACTCAGTGAATTCAAGCTTTGGATGTAAAACTGACAACTATGTCATTTCTTAGCAAAAACTAAGTAACATATATCTGTGTCTCACTACAAGCCTTTAAGATTTTCTTCATGTGTATAAAGCCTCTGTTGATAAAACGCTACCTAGGGTGCTTTGGCGCCAACCTGGATGACTTGGCAAAAATGCAAAAACTACGTCAATTCAATATGTAAGGGAAAGATTTACCACTAGCAGAATTTGCATTTCAAACTAAGTATCATTTACCTATGTTTCACTTCTGGGTTTTGAGATTCTGAAAAGTTGTGAAAAAGCTGTCAGTGCTCAGAAAGCTTCTAGCAGTGCATGTTGCCTCATGCGGGAACTAGGAAAAACGCACTAACTCAGTAAATTCAAAAAGCTTGAATTCACTGATGAAAAACTGACACCTGTGTCATTTCTCAGCAAAAACTAAGTAACATATACCTGTTTCTCACTACTAGCCTTTAAGATTCTCTTTATGTGTAGTTAGACTCTATTGCTAAAACGCTTCCTACTGTGCTTTGGCGCCCAGCTGGATGACTTGGTAAAATAGCACAGACTACTTCCATTCAATACGTAAGGGAATGATTTACCACCAACTGAATCTGCAGTTCAAACTAAGTAACATACACATGTGTTTCCCTTTAGTGTTTTCAGATTGTTTTCGTGTGACAAAAAAAAAGCGATCAGAACGCCTGAAGCAGTGCATTTCGCCTCAAGCGGGAAGACTAGGCCAAATGAACTAACTCAGTGATAACAAGCTTTAGATGAAAAACTGACAACTACGTCATTTCTCAGCAAAAACTATGTAACATATACCTGCGTCTCACTACTAGCCTTGAAGATTCTCTTTATGTGTTTAAATCCTCTATTGCCTAAAACTCTTCCTAGGGTACTTTGGCACCAAGCTGGATGACTTGGCAAAAAAGCAAAAACTCCTTGAATTCACTACGTAAGGGAAAGATTTAACACCGGCTGAGTTTGCAGTTCAAACTAAGTACCATTTACCTTTGTTTCACTTCGGGGATTTGAGATTCTGTTCCTGTGCGAAAAAGTTGTCAGTGCTCAGAATGCTTCTAGCAATATATTTTGCCCCAATCGGGAAAACTAGGCAAAACGCAATATCTCAGTGAATTTAAGCTTGGGATGAAAAACGGACAACTATGTAATTTCTCAGCAAAAACTAAGTAAGATATACCCGTGTCTCACTGCTAGACTTTAGGATTCTGTTTTGTGTATAGAGCCTCCCTTGCCTACAACGCTTCCTATGTGCTTTGGCGCCAAGCTGGATAACTTTGCAAAAAGCGCAAACGCTTTCAATTCACTACGTAGGGAAAAGTTTTACCAGCATCTGAATTTGCAGTTCAAACTTAGTAACATTTACCTGTGTTTCAATTCGGGGTTTTGAGATTCTGAACCTGTGTGAAAAAGGTGTCAGCGCTCAGAACGCCTCAAGCAGTGCATTTTGCCCCAAGTGGGAATGCAAGGCCAAAATGAACTAACTCGGTGAATTCAAGGTCTAGATGAAAAATTGAGAACTATGTCATTTCTCAGCAAAAACTAAGTAACATATACATGTGTCTCTCTGCTAGCCTTTAAGATTCCCTTTCTGTGTATAAAGCCTCTATTGCTAAAATGCTTCCTAGGGTGCTTTGTCTCCAAGCTGGATGACTTGGCAAAAAGTAAAAACACTTTCAGTTCATTATGTAAGGAAAAGATTTACCACCAGCTGAATTTGCAGTTCAACTAAGTATCATTTACCTGTGTTTCACTTCGGGGTTTTAAGATTCTGTTCCTGTGAGAAAAAAGCTGTCAGTGCTCAGAACGCTTCTAGCAGTGCATTTCGGCCCAAGCGGGAAGACTAGGAAAAACTCACTAACTCAGTGAATTTAAGCTTTAGATGAAAAACTGACAACTATGTCATTTCTCAGCAAAAACTAAGTAAGATATACCCATGTTTCCCTGCTAGTCTTAAGATTCTCTTTTCGTGTATAGAGCCACCATGCCTACATCACTTCCTATATGCTTTGGCACCAAGCTGGATTACATGGCAAAAAAGCGCAAACACTTTCAATTCACTACGTAGGGAAAAGATTTACCACCAGCTGAATTTGCAGTACAAACTTAGTAACATTTACCTGTGTTTCACTTCGGGGTTTTGATATTCTGAACCTGTGTGAAAAAGGTGTCTGTGCTCAGAACGCCTCAAGCAGTGCATTTCGCCCCAAGTGGGATTTCTAGGCAAAACACACTAACTCAGTGAATTCAAGCTCTAGATGAAAAACTGACAACTATATCATTTCGCAGTAAAAACTAAGTAACATGTACGTGTGTCTCACTGCTAGCCTTTACAATTCTCTTTCTGTGTATAAAGCCTCTATTGCTAAAATGCTTCCTAGAGTGCTTTGGCTCCAAGCTGGATGATTTGGCAAAAAGCACAAACACTTTCAATTCACTACTAGGAAAAAGATTTACCACCAGCTGAAATTGTAGTTCAAACTTAGTAACATTCACCTGTGTTTCACTTCAGGGTTTTGAGATTCTGAACCTGTGTGAAAAAGGTGTCAGCGCACAGAACGCCTCAAGCAGTGCATTTCGCCCCAAGCTGGAATTCCAGGCAAAACGTACTAACTCAGTGAATTCAAGCTTTAGATGAAAAACTGACAACTATGTCATTTCTCAGCAAAACTAAGTAACATATACGTGTGTCTCACTGCTAGCCTTTAAGATTCTTTCTGTGTATAATGCCTCTATTGCTAAAATGCTTCGTAGGGTGCTTTGGCACCTTGCTGGATGATTTTGCAAAAAGCAGAAACTACTTCAATTCACTATGTAACGGAAAGAGTTATGAATAGCTCAATTTGCAGTTCAAACTAAGTTACATATACCTGTGTTTCACTTCGAGGTTTTAAGATTCTTTTCCTGTGAGAAAAAGCTGTCAGTGCTTAGAACGCTTCTAGGAGTCCATTTCGGCCCAAGCAGGAAGACTCGAAAAAACGCACTAACTAAGAGAATTCAAGCTTTAGATTAAAAACTGACAACTATGTCATTTCCTAGAAAAAACCTTGGGGTTGGAAGGGACCCGGTGTGTAGGACCTGCCCCACCCTTGGGAGGCGGGAGGGGTCGGCGCGCGGGAAGAGGCGAGAGGGCGGGGCAGTGGCAGTGGGTTGAGTGCGGGGCCTCCCCCCGCATCGGCACACCCGTGTGTCCATGCTCGGGCCCGCGACCCCCCCTCGCCCGCACCCACCCGGCCCCCTGCGTGCATCAGACCCCTGCACCCCGCGTGCTCAGGGCGCGCCGGGCGCCCGTGCTGTTAAGCTGATCTGCTTCCTTGGCGAGACAGAAACAGTCCTCCATTTTCAAACCTGAACCTGGTGGCATTCCACCACTGACCTTTTCACTGTGAAATGTCTCCGGAAGAAGAGCCCAGGGGCTTCCAGAAATAGAGCCTTCTCCGCCCCCCCAACTCGACCCCCCTCACCCCCATCCCACACCCGTCGTCCGCATTCAGTCAGTTTCGAAGGCCCACTTCATTCCCCACACTGGAAGATGCAGGTGGACACAGTCCGGGCTTTGAAAGTACGATTCCTAACGGTTCCCGCGGCGCCCCTATCCAGGCTGAGGGGAAGTGGACACTGCAATTGGCAGCGCAATTGCGCTTCCCCACTGTGTCCTGCAGGGGGCGCTCGCGGCCTGGGTTCTGGTTTGGATCCCAGCGGCCGCGAGGCAGCGGACCTGGTCAAGCTGGCCGCATAGCCACGCCCTCCAGAGCCATGGCCACGCGGCCGCACCTGATGGACTACGCGGCCGCCAAGGATCTGGATTTTTCAGGCTTTCGGGCCTAGGCTTCCGGCCAGCCATGGACCCCAGGCTGGGGTGGCAGCACGGAGTCTCAGACCCTAGACCCCCACGGGGGCTTGTCACACGAAGCTGCCCACGCAAGGACGTTGGCCTCCGAGCAACCCATCCAATAGAGGCCACTTGGTGTAGAGGAAGAAAAAGTGCTGAGGAGATAGGCAAGGAACAGAAATCAAGTGGGACCTCCCAGACCGGTGCAACCAGGGGGCGGAGGGGCAAGGAAGCCCTAGGGGAGTAGCGAAGCTTTGAAACTTTCCCTCCCTAGTTTCAGAACCCAAAACCAGGAAGTTTTCTTAAAGAGGCCACAGTTTTCTTAAGGAGGACTGGGACAGGCCCAGGGCTCTCTTTGTCCCAGACGAGGGCATTGGAGGCGCACGGTTGGGCCTCGGCTTGAGGGATATTGTGGATTGATCCGAACGTGAGGTTCCTTTCGTTGTCCCCTAACAGGAGTGGCAAAGGCACCTCAGCCTGGTGCTGTCCAGGCTCCAGACAACTGGAGGCGTTGTAGCTAGCAGGACAGAATGCCTGAGACCTGGGGCAGGACTGGAGTAGCCCGGACTTTGGTCGGAGCAGCCAGAAGAGCCCAGAGTGGCTTCGGAGACTGCTCCTGGGGAATTTCCTCACCCATGCCCTAGTCCTAATGGAGAAAGCCGGGCAGACAAGACTACAAGTGTCAAAGACAAGGCACAGTGCCGGCACATGTAGCTGGCTCCGGCGGGACAGCCCTTCTAGTGAGGGGCACAGTGGACCAGGGGGCCAGTCCTAGGCATTGGAGCAAAGCAGAGGAAGTGTCCCCTTCTTCCCCGAGAAGGGGATCGTTCTGTCTGTCACTTGTGGGCTCAGTCGAGGCGCGCATCCAAAGCAACCGTCGGTGGGGGAGCCTGTCTCCTCTCTGGGCTTCTTCAGGGAAGGGCTTCTCCTGCACGGGCTTCTTCATCATCAGAGGCAGTGGACCGTCAAGCCCGTCCTCCCATCCTGGCCTGCGCTCTGGGCTGGCCCCCTCGCTCTCTGGAGCGTGGGACCGTCCCTCCCTCGGGGCCCGGTGCCGTGGCACTGTAGGCGTGGCCCTGGGGACAGCTACCTGAGACCACTGTGGCTGAGGAGTCCTGGTGGCTGGCAGTGGAAGCAGGCCGGCAGCCCACGAGGAGGCTGAGGTTCCGAATGCCCTGGGGTACATGGGGCCTTGGGTGCGACTGAGGTGGCAGGGCGCTGACCATGGCATCTGCCATCAGCTGGGCCCTTGGCTTGTCTTGCTCCCTTTCTTCGAGCCTTGCTGATCCCCTCCATGTCCCTGGAGACCTGGAAGGCCAGATGCCACAGTGAGAAGGGGGACCCTCGGGCCCTTGATTTTCGTCTCCGGGGCCGGCAGCTGACGTGAGGGCCAAACTGGCTAGCCAGGAGACCGCCAAAGGGCTCATCCTGCTCCCGCTTCTGGGTCTCGATTCAGCAGCACACCTTTGGAAAGCCTCAGCCAATCTAGCCAAATAAGCCTGGAGGATCGGGGCGCCACCGAGCCACTTTTCTCAGGCCTTTGATCATTGCCTGGCTGAACGATGGCCCTTTCCTTGTCCTGAAGAAGGCGGGGAATCCTACGGCTCCTGTTTTTAGGACCAGAGCCTTGGAGTTGTGAACCCCACTGGGGTCACACCTGTGTTAGGGTCTCACCTGTGTTAGCCCACTCGGTTTTACCGAGTCGAACAGAGGACTTCCCCGGTGGCTCAACGGGTTAAGCGCAGCACTCGGAAGCTAGACAGAGCCACTGCAGCACGAGGAATTTCAATCAATCATATAATGTGGAAATTCCTTAACTTCAATATTTCCATGATCCCTGTTACTGAGTAGCTTAGTCTAGGTCTTTAATATAGTACATGAAAATACAGTTGTAATACATCTTTAGAGAAATATATAAGTCAATACTGCTGTAGAGTAAACGCTAAACAAATAGTTACAGAATGAATAAGAATGGTTATGAAAATCTGGCAAAACAGAGCTTCCCTGGTGGTGCAAATAATTGGCACAGCGCTGTGGAGCTGTCCTGGCTGCGGTGAGAGTCTGATGCCCAGCCAGGGAGAATCCCTCATCACGCAGCAGACCTCTCCTGCCTCGCCTGCTGCTCTTCTCAGCACTGTATTTCGGTCGATCTGCCTGTTCTGCTCCCCACTCTGTCTCTGGTCAACCCTCTCACTGCCCCACACCTCTGGCCTTTACTCCAGCTTGTATGCAAAAATAAATGTTAAAAAAAAAGAAAGAAAATCTAGCAAAACAAGTACAAAATAGGTCTTAAATTATTAGAAAATAAATTATGTAACAATGCTTCCTCGTTTGTTTCCTGTTCTGCTCTAAAAAAATTACCACAAATTTGACTTGTCACTATTGTAGAGTCCGGAAAAGAAAACTCAGTATCACTGGGCTATTAACAGGTGGGTTTAAGACTTGGCTCTTCTGGACACTCAAAAAAAAAAGTCTTTTACTTCCAGTCTTTGGTGACTGCCAGCATTTCTTGGTCAATGGCCATATCACCCCAAACTTCAAACTCCGCATCTTCAAATTTCTGTGTTCTGTCTTCACATGGCTGTCTTCTTTGTGTGTGTCTAATCCCCATGCAGATTAGACATATAGGCATTTAGGGCACCCTAAAATCCAGGCTAATCTCTCCATCTCAAGGATTTTACTTTGCATATGCAAAGGATGCTTATCCATGTGAGATAATACTTTGCACATTCCAAGGATTAGATTCCACTCTTGTTGTGTGTCATTATTTAGCCTACTACAGCTAGAGTAAATAAAACTGAGAACTGATACAGGATAAAGAGATTATTGAAAGCAGAATACAAAGTCTAGAAATCTAAGTAAAACAAAATCTCTAGCATCCAATAAGGCTGGCATTTCAAATGAGTGGAAAGGCACTATTCAACAGTTGATTGAGCATTTGAAAAAAGAAAAGTAGAAATTACCTTAAACTTTGAAAGAAAAATATAACATTTGAACACTTTTTATTGCATGCCTATGTGACAAGTAAAAATATTTCAAAAGACAATACATTTGAATTTTTAATAAACTTGTAAAGAAAAATTTTCCAAAGTGACTTTAGAGAAAAACTTTAGAAAAAAAATGAAAATATTTAAAATCTAAAGACTTTTTAAAAATCCAGTTATTTTCTAGAAATTTAAAATCTAAGTTGCTAGATGGCTCTAAAATATAAAAATTTAAAGGAAAAGGGGATCTGCCTGGTGGGAAGGGATTATGGCTCAGCACTATGAAGCTATCAGCAGCCACTGCAGCATGAGTTCTCTTCCCAGCCAGGGAGCTGACCCACGTGGCGCAACAGACTTTTCCTGTCTCACCCGCTGCTCCCCTCCGCGATGTACTTCAGTAGATCTGCCTTTTCTGCTCCCCACTGTCTCTGGTGATTCCTTTCACCCCCTTCACCTCTGGCCTACACCCCAGCTCTTATATGCATAAATAAATATTTTTTTAAAAAAATTAAAAGGAAATCAATAACTTAGCAACTTTTCAACATGTTGGTATCATTATCACATGTAATAAATTGCTATCTTCAGAATATGATTATCTTAAGGGAAAAGAAACATTTCAATAGATAATTGGGCTAAAAACTTCAAAGTACATTTCCTAAATTAAGAAATACAAAAGATTTATAAATGTGACAATGTACAAATTGACTGTTAAACACAGAAAATTAATTTTAAGGTATAAGACTTCAAAAATTATCAATCGAAAAAATTTTAAAAACTTATTTAACATATGCACTGTAAGTAAAGGTATACAGATGGCTTGTACACTTTGGGAATGTGTAAAATTGCACAGACCCTTCTGTCATATGGAACTAAAGCCTTTTCCTTTTAGTCATTTAGCAGCTCTATTTCAAGGAATTGACCCAGAGGAAATAATCAACACTTCTTGTGTCTGGCAATGCACACTGAAATTTTGCTTATTGCAACGAACAGCACATTTTCAACTGTAAGGACAAGTTAGATGAAATGTTTAACACTGTGAAAATAATGAAATTTTAGAGTTATCAAAGAGACAATAGGAGGTAAATATTCTAAAATATGCTTTATGAACTCTCATATAGGTCTATTATATGCAAAACTATAAAATAAAATCTCGATTATAGTGATTTCTTCTGTATATCAGTTTCCCATTTATTTTTGTTTTCATATTTATTTATTCTTATATTTTCTTCTACCTTTCCTTTTCCATATTTCCATATATTCTATAAAGCTCATTTATTCCTTTTTCACAATAAAAATATTTTCTTTGTAAACATGCACACTATTTTCTATAAAAACAATAACAAACCCATAGAGAAAATAGTCACTTAGCATCCCAACATCCCGAATCAATCACTATCACAATTTTGGAGAGTAATCATTGCCTTTTGCTCTTGATGCATGCATATACTTCGTTATTCTTAACGTGCAAAATAATGTTGACATTATTTCGGCACACATTTTTATCATCCTAAAAAGTAAAAGCTAGTATTCTGGAAGGCTGCATAGAAGTCCACATCC